>MU914220.1:0-10320 GCA_036418165.1 Cooperia oncophora | reverse complement strand
GATGATTCGAGGCTGCGTCTGCTCTAATCTCATAGTTGGCATCCTCGTGGTCACTTGTAGCGGTGTCAGGAGGCCGTGGAATGAGCCCGCTCCTCCAAGTAGGCTCCCCACAAACCTCGGCATAGTTGTAATACTGTGAAATTTCTTCTGTGGAAATTCTTCGCGAGGTTTATATGCCTCATTCGGCTTACACACATCTTGTCGAAATCTCATCAGATCCTGAAAGGATCGGAACGATTTGGGACTATCCGACCAAATATCTCTGCAGTCCTACTGAAATCCGACCCCAGATCAGGTTATCACCCAGTCACTAGGAAGACCATTTACCATGGAACAGTTCGATCCTCGAGACCAGTAGGAAGCTGGCTAGTGAACCGAATCGGACTGCTCTGCATTCAGAGCCCTCGTGGAAGGCCAACCTTATATAGGGCCTCAGTTCCCGCGTGATAGTGAGGCATTCTTCCCTCCGGTTCATTTTTGGATAGATGACCTGGATTTGTGCCTTTCGCGCCAGGACCTCGACCGCGACTCCAAAATCTTCTCCGTTGTGGATTTGAACCCTATGGGCCCCAAGGCAGTAGACACTCGTGACCTGTTCATACCATCCAGATGCTCTTTCACCCTCACGCAAAGCGGACGAGCCGTCTCGCCGATGTACTGGTCCCCACAGCTGCGACAGGTGATTTTGTAGACCACCCCTGTCATAGTACAATCACCCTCTTTGCCGGTCGGGCAGACCGGGGGTTGTACATAGCAGTCGTACAATCGATTCCTCACCAGGCGGCGCTTCAGGTTATTGGGTGGTATATTTACAATGGCTACTATGTTATCCAAACCTGACCTCCTCAGACACCTCCTTACGGAAGTGCTCACCTCATCGGAGACGAATGGTAGCATGAAAGGGATTTTGCCGCTTATCACGCTACCACCGCGTCTGCTGTTGGTTCCACCAATTCTGGCTCTGTGGGAGGTCAAAGGCGTTTCATAGCCATTTTCAACAGCTATACCGTGCGCCATTTTCAAAGACTCCTTCCGCTTCTCACCTCCCGAGCAGACGTGTGCTGCCGTTCGGAATATGTTTCTCACTACAGCGCTCTGGAGAGGGTGGGCAGACTGGCAGTGCACGATGATGTTCTTGCTGCTGGGCTTCCTGTACCACTTTGTCGAGAGCGTGCCGCCCTGAATCTCCATTGAATGTTTATGTATGGATTCTTCCCTTATTATGTGTCCAGACTGCGAGTTGAGCAGGTCAAAACAGGCATCTTGCTCTTAAATGTGTAGAGCAGACCACCAAACAATCGTCGATGTACCGGCAAGTATAAGCATGGGGTGGCGTTCCAAAACAGGCGCCTCTATCCTGGACATGAAGGATGGCCAGTGTGGGCGCTAGTCGTTGCTCCATAGTGCGTAAGCCGAATAAAGTGGTACATCAACTCGCGAAGGGATTCCACAGAAGAAATTTCACAGTGCTTCTGGTTGTTCTTTCCACCGATACATAGTGATCGGTTACAGATTGCTTCAGGAAAAACAACCAAGAACACCGCGGGTAGGCTCATTCCGTGCCTCTTAGCACCGACATGTTCTCGGCGGTATCAGCTGTAGAGTGTAACAGTAAGCTTAGTCAATGCAACACCACACTACATATGGTTCACATCGCGTGTTTCTCCTTCACCTTCCATTCGCCTAAACCATGCTAACGCTTGCACATCACCATAAACTACACAAACTAACAATATTGTTCTCTGATAGTTTCTCCCTCACAAAAGCTGAGTAACACAACGAACACGCCTCCTACCGCATGACAACACTACTTGTATGTGCTGCTAACCATTTTGTTACTTCTTCTCTGTCCTTCGCATACTGCGTTGTTTCGTTTCAGCATATTGGAGTTGTATCCGGGCGTTTATTGTCATGAAGCGACTGGTCCTGTTTCACATTATTCAAACTTATATTCCTACAGGTGAGATGATTTTTGGATAGTAGTCTGGAAAGATACACTCGTTGCCGTTGAAGCCTGTGGGGACATGTATCCGGGATAACGACTGCGGGGGGATAGCGACTGTGCGGTAGAACTTAGTTCCTGTGCAGACATGCACAGTCGGTTTCTATGAAGCATTAATGCTTCTGAATACTTGGGAAACATCTCAAAAGCTCAAGAACGCGCAGGGCAGTGGAAGCTTGCGTCAGCTTGAATCACTTGAAAATGCATGTCAAAAGAGGAAAATGCGAATGCGAAAACTTTGCGAGGCTACGCGAAGATCTGATCAGAAACCTCAGAAAAAAGCCCAGAACTCATCGCTCGGAATGTGAAGCACTTCAACGAGGAAAGGTGTGAGAACATCAGCTTCTTTTGGAGAAGTGAAAACACCTAACGTTGGTCAAAAACAAGTGTAGGATTCCATATTACGCTGCTTTTGTCCATGAAAAAGGAATGGGATTACTCTATAGACAACGAATGCACCAGCATGTATGGAAATATGCTCTTCTAAGGCACAGAAAATCCCTGGCTGTTTCTAAAGGATGGAAAGCAGGCGCTTTTTTTCTTTTCTTCTTTCCTCTTCTTCTTGAAGGGGTTTCGAGTCGAACCCTTGCCAATCAAGTTTAACGGTCCTAACTGCTCTGGATATATTTCATATATTCAGTCATTAATATTCCCTACTCTCACCACAATACATCCTCAACGTGGCAAACCTCGGAAAATCCCAACATTCGTTCGGGCACTCATGCGAACGTTTCCCAGTCTCATTTTATTCCAACGAGTTCAAGCTGATACGTCATTTCTGGCTATATGTTTCGTTAGTGGGTCCCGCGAATTTTTGGATCTTCACTGGCGGCGGACGGCCAGATTTTGCTCCACGTCACAGTTGCCCTCGGTTTTGTGCTGACCCACGGTGTTTTAGATAGTACGAAAGGTATCTTTTAAAAGGAATGGTAATGACAGGGCACTTTCCATACTGTCAAGTGCTTTGATCAGCGTTCATATCGTGGGCAAAAGCGAACAGGAAACTTGACATCTCATTGGAAAGGGTACCATAAACTCTGTCAGACGTTTTGAGTAGGGAAAAGTGCATGCGCGGATTTTAGTGATTTGATGACCAATCTTAAAAAGAGCTACAAATCCTGTAAACGCGACGCATTATCTCCATATTATCACAGACCCATGCGATTCTAATTCAGGTATGCTGGTTTCCATATCATGGATGACATTTTGGCTGGATCCACACGAGCATCTCCAGCTCGAATCACCTTAACAATTACTAGTCTTCTGACTCTAACTACTATGAGCAATGGAGCCCGGCAAGATCTTCCACAGGTCGGTTCCAAAATTTCAAAATATTAGTTGACGGCCTCTTATAGCCACATCATTTCAGGTGTCTTACATCAAGGCACTCGACATCTGGTTGACTTTCTCACAGGCCTTGATATTTTTGGTACTACTGGAATATTCGTTTGTCAGTTACTACATCACTAGACGGCGAGGTATTGATTGCGACTATCGTACTTGTACTTTCAACGCACAGGCAAGCAACTCAACAGCAATTAACAACAAAAATGTCGTGAGTAATGTCAATTTTGCCAACGGTTGCCCAAGAATTCGAAAAAAAAGAAAAGAATATTCGGAATAAGAAAGAGATTATGTAAACGCAAATGTTTCATGCCAAATGTTTTGCACTGCAGTCCTTATTTCACTTCAAAAGCAGAATCGAAGAAAATTCAAATCTGATCCTATGTAGAACCCTACGTCCTCTGACTAGCGGCCATACTACGGGATTCGGCAGCGATTTCATCCACGATATTCTGGCGGAACAAGGGCAAAACTCGGTCGATCAAATATGTGCGCAATCGTGCCGTGTCGCGAAGAACCGAAGCTGTTAAAATGAATATTTTCTAAAAAATCAACGGGTTCATACAGTCATTCAGCATCACTAATTGAAGGACTTCAGGTAAACTGGCTTTTCGGCCAATGTCGGCAGATTAATCATCAGCATTGACATACGCTCCTCGAGGATGTTACGGAAGTCTATCTGATGCTCTCAAACGACTGTTTATTTGTTTATTTCGAATCCTCTTCTCTTCTCCCTAGCGTAGTCCCGCGCCGTCGCAGGGTCCGCTGTTGTTAGACGTCGCCATTTGTTCCGATCCACTGCATCTTCTGCCGTGGCTTTCACTTCAGTGAGGTCCTTCTTGATGACGTCCCTCCATCTTTTCTTTGGGGCTCCTCGTGGTCGCTTGCCTTCCACTTCGAATTCCAAGGCTTTTCTTATTGGGTGGTCTTCAGGCCTCCTCAGTACGTGCCCATACCATCGCAGTCGCGCTGCTCTCGTGCCTTTCAGCTGGATCGGGGCCGTCTGTGTGACCGCCCTGACATCCTCGTTTCTGACTCTGTCGAGTCGTGTCCAACCGCACGCCCATCTCAGCATCCTCATTTCAGCTGAATGGAGCTGCCTTTCATGGTTCTTGCAGATGGGCCAGCACTCACTGCCGTAGAGCATTGTAGGCCTTACCACCGCCCGGTACACCTTGCCCTTGAGTGTTCTCGAGCACCGCCGGTCGCACAGGATTCCAGTGGACTCCCTCCATTTCATCCAGGCTGCGTTGATTCGGGCTTTCACCGCCTGATCCACGCTGCCATCAGCTGATAGGTGGCTCCCCAGGTACTGGAAGTCCTCGACCCTTTCGATGTTCTCGCCGTGACGGTCTACGATGGGTTCGCTACACTCTTCAGAGCTCAGGAACTTGGTTTTCTTCACGTTCAACCGGAGTCCATTCTCAGCGAGCACATCTTGCCACCGCTGCACCTTGTCCTGGAGTTCTTTCCTGCTGTCCGCTATCAGGGCGATGTCGTCAGCGTAGAGGATGGTTTTTAGCGGTCCCTCCATGAGTTCTTCTGCCATGACATCTAGAGTCAGGAGGAAGAGGAACGGGCTGAGGGCTGATCCTTGGTGTACCCCAACCGTGATTTTTACCTCCTTCGTCAAGCCGTGCGGGGTGCGTACAGCTGCTTTAGCTCCATCGTACATATCCTTTACTATGGAGACCAGGTGCTCCGGAACGTTTCGTTCTCTGAGCGCTCTCCAGAGTACAGGCCGAGGCAGGCGGTCGAATGCCTTCTCAAGGTCCAGGAAGGCTAGGTAGCAGGGTCGCCGCTTCTCTCTGTACTTCTCCATCAGCTGTCTGGCGATGAAGATGGCATCGGTGGTGGACCTCTCGGGCATGAAGCCGAACTGTTCCTGCGAGATCGGGACAAGTTCCCTTAGCCTTGTGTTGACCAGGCGCTCGTACAGCTTCATGGTATGGGGAGTCAGCTTGATCCCGCGGTAGTTGGAGCACTCCGTCGCGTCCCCTTTCTGTTTGAAGATGGGAACGATTGTGCTGCTCCTCCACGCATTCGGCATCCTTCCTTCAGCTGTTACGTTTAGGAAGTGCGTGAGCCAACTCACCCCATGCTCTCCAAGGGCCTTCCATGCCTCTATCGGTACCCCGTCTGGACCCACTGCTTTCCCAGCTTTCATTCTCCCTAGCTCCCGGCGAACTTCATCCTTCGTCCAGGGAGTGATGGGACCTGCCGTCGCCTCTATCTGTGGGCTATCCTTGCGAGGGAATTCTTCGTTCAGAAGTCCCTCGAAGTATTCTTCCCACCTCTTCCTGACTTCGGCTGGTTTCCTGAGAATGGCCCCGTTGCTGCTCTTCACAGTCTTTACGACCCTGATGTCCTGAGCTGCGCGATGCCGAGCTTTAGCCAGGCGGAAGACGAACTTGTCCCCTTCTCGGCCTTCCAGCTTGTCGTACAGGGCGTCCATTTCCGTATTCTTGGCCTTAGCAACGGCCGCCTTAGCGAGTCGCTTGCAGCTCTTGTAGGCAGCGTAGTCTTCTGGGCTCCGTGTCTTTTGCCAGCATTTGTATGCTTCCTTCTTCTGCTTGACGATCCTCTGGACTTCCTCGTTCCAGAACCAGGCTGCCTTGTCTCCTCTGATACCACCTCGCGTCTCTCCAGGACTCTTTGCGCACTGTAGGGACCTCTGCTGCGTGGCTCCAGGTGTCCTGGACTGGCCCATGTGGGTCCGGGAGCCCAGCCTCCAGTATCCTTTGGCCGAGGCTATACCTTTCTGCGTTCCGCATTTTCCACCAGCGAATCCTTCGCTCTGCTCTGTTTTCACTCTCGCCTTCTTGGGGAGGTCTATCGCGATATCTGCCAGGAGAGGTCTGTGCTGAGGGCCCAGGTCTTCCCCAGGCAGTATCTTGACATCCTTGACAGTTTTGAGAGACGACCTTCTCACCAGAACGTGGTCGATTTCCGTTTGTCTCCCTCCACTGCTGTAGGTTACCTTCTGAGTCCTCCTTTTCGCGAAGAAGGTGCTACAGATTGCTAAGTCGTGAGCTGTAGCTAGGTCAAGGATCCGTTCTCCTTCAGCATTTCTCGCTCCTATTCCTTGACCTCCGTGCACCCTTTCTAGGCCTCTTCTGTCATTTCCCACGTGGCCATTCAGATCCCCAGCTATGGTGAGGGGAGATCGTCATTCTGTCTTATGGCGTGCGGTTCCAGTAGATAAGCTCAACTCATCCTTTCTCGCCTCGGATCAAGCACCGGGCCTGGTAGTTGGTGCGAGCTACCACTCGGGTCGATGTGACTGTCCAGGTTAGTCCCGACTCCGATCGCGTGGGTCCATATCTCACTCCCATGACATCGCGTCACCTGACTGCTCAGTCGTTGCTACTGTGCCTAAGAACGGCAAGTCCTTCAGGGATTCTGCTACCGCTATGGCCACGCCGTTCCGTTTGGTGTCTGCTCCATTGTAGAAGAGTTTGACACCTTCTCCAATCTCGCGGGCCTTTGCACCTTTCCATCGCGTTTCCTGAAGGCATAGGACTTGGATGTTCCTGCGCCTCATGAGGTCGGCAACCTCGCGAGACTTCCCGGTAAGCGACCCCACGTTCAGGGTCCCTATTCGAACTAGCTTCTTTGGCCGAGGTCGTTCACGCCTCGGTAGCCCTCGCATACTGACCACAGAACTCGGGCGAGGGTTCTGCGCGCCACTTCCGGGTGACGTCCTAGCATTAACACTGATACTTTTGCGACTTGTCATGATTGTTGTGACGGGTTTCTCCATCAGCCGGCCTGTCAACCTGGGCCTGACGCTGGTATCGTCCATTTTTTTTGCAATTTTGCAAGGCAGGTTTGTGCCTCGGCAGGGATCGAACTGCACCTGTGACCTTACTTCAGCGTGTGGTTTCGTCGCGGATACACGAAGCCGCCTTTCTTAAACACGTCCGGTATCCCTGCCTCTCGCTATCCTTGCCTCTCGGCCACGCCTGTTTATTTATCGAATCTCGAAGAAAAACGGTCGAGGTTAACTAGGCTTCATCGCGATCTCAGGTCAACACACTTCCCTGTGTTCTGCGACCTGAGTAAGTCGCAGTCCAACTTGCTCATGCTTCTGCTATCATTTTTACGATGTAGAACTATATGTGAAAACAACTGACGCAGACGTCATTGCACTTTGCAGCATCTGTGCTCCTTGTTCTAATTGTTCGTACGGCAAGAATGACACCACATTCTTACTTTGCAGGCCACTTCACGCACTCCCTCATCCTTGAAGGCAGCGGGCACGATGTGCAGAAAACAAACGTGGTGGAGTGAAATAGTGCGAAAGTGAAGTGAAAATGGCAGAAAAGTGGTCGGAATAGAACCGTTTTGACCGTTTCAAACGAGAAGTGAATAGGCATGAGCGTTGAGATAGATACACGACGATTCAATGACCGTTAAAAAATCCAAAACCTAATCTGAGATGATAGCAATGCTTGAGACGATATCCAGCCCCTTATTCAGTGCTCCTTATTAAGAAAAGTCACACTAATGAGATTAGCTCAGAATTTCGGCCGAGTAATCAAGGATTAGGTAAAGAATAACGAAAACCACAAGCAAGTGTAATGGCAGAGAAACTTTGCAATGCATTAAGAGGGATAAGTTCATTACCAACAACAACTTGCTCGCCAGAAGGGATGCTGCCGTGAAAACCACCATTCGGCAACAAGATATTTGTCTGGGCATTTTTTGGTGTTTTTGGCGATGGGGATGTGAAGCCTGGTGCTGCGATGCTTACAGAGCAAAACTGGGATAGGAAGTGCACTAAGCCTGCTCAGGACCAGATATTCTTGAATGATATTGTATCGGAGGCCGTTTATACGCCTATCGTATCTGGCTGGCTTTTAAGGGTTTCTTCCAGATGCCACTTCGGTATTTCATTGCAAGAGAGCGCTGCCACTTCTTTTCTGGGTTCCAATGTAGTCGATATGTTCTGGTTGCAAAGTGTCAAACTTGAGCAGTTGCTTCGAATACTTCGTCGTTCTTCTGCATAATTGCGAGTTACACCACATTTGATTTCAAGTTAAGGGTAAATTACAACCTTCCCAGGTAGTGAGAAAGGCATGGCCATCACGCGTTTTTAACTTCGGCCAGCCCAAATCGTGAAATTTCCTCATACAAAATAGCATTACTAATCTTTGGGTCAGAGAGACTTTCGCGACTGCTATGATTGCCAAGGATTACTCTCGCCGGTCTTCACGAGCATGACGTGTTCTCAACCACAACTGGTTAGAGGAGCTTTCACAAAATTATACTGACGTCTTCCATTTGACTAAGCTTTCGGACTGTGTTCGCGAGCTTGGGTGTTGCGCATGTCTTTTCCTTTACAGCTGGGTATTTTCAGGGTGTCTTATGTAGGGTGAAATGTCTTCTAGACGGTTCAACCGGCAATGCGACGCACCCTAAAAGGTCACTACTACTTTCACTGTCACTTTCTCGGTAATGTCCTCACTGTAGCAGAAAGAAGGCTGCTAGGCTCAACGCTGCTAAAAATGCGAAACCTGCTTGCTGTTTTCCTAAAAGAGATGCTAACTCGAACAAGCTTCTCCTTACGACTTTGAATTCCAAATGGTCTTCAACTCTATGAACATGGGAGGAAATCAGTAAAAAGTTCTGATTAGGGATCAACTACCGGATACACGGTGAAATGTCGATATCGTAGCAGAAGTGGTGGACATGACGATGAGAAAGGTCGAGACAGTCCATCTGCAAATGACGACGACGATCTGCAGGTACAACTTGAAAGATGATTCGCATGCAGGGCCTAATACTCTGCCCAGCGGTTGGGGTGCTTTAGCTTGTCTGGAAATCGGATTTCGCTCAAAAAAATCTAGCTTCATAAAGTGGTCCAGTTGGACTAGAGTCCTTCGAAGGTGTGGATCAGAATTAAAATTACGTCCTCATGTAATGCGTACTTTAGGAGCAGAGCAGACCAGAGAATTTCTCAACAGAGTTCAAATGCAAATAGGGCGAGTACAAAAATAATCGAGTAGATCACCACTCAATGGGTGCAGTCCACACATCTGAGGCGCGGCATCGCGGCATCAGTTTAGAAATACTACAACCTCAGGATAATTTAGTGGATACAGTATGCCAAAAGTAAGCGTAAAATTGAAAGCATTCCTCCCGTGAATACGCACGAATGGGTGCACTATAAGCCGGTTCAGTTACCCGAGAAAAACTCTGGGCGGAAATTTCGGAGGAAATTTTTGCAGAATACGAACTTCTTCCGGAGTTTATCTTCTGGTACAACCTCCTATCCTCCTTCTTCACTCTCCTAAGAATCTTCCCTATTTTTCTGATTTCCTGTCCCTTTTTTGGAGTATCTTTAAAAAGTTCCTCCACTTTCTCTCCGATAGGGGAAAAGAGGGGTAAAGCGCAACGGAAACAGAAGAAAATTGAGAAAATTCAACAAGAGACCGGGAAGCGAGAGCATTGCGAATTCCGCTCTTTAGTCAAAGATTGGACCGTGATGACGGTGCTGCGTGGGAGCGAATATGGAAATAATGCGTGCATTCACCGGATCAAAGTATTTGATTTTACGTGCTGTTTTGAGATACTGTACACAGACTATTATGGTGTTCCTAGTTAGTCAACTTAATGCGCTGCAGCATTACCATTTGCAGATGAATGGGGTTTTGATGCGCACGCTCTTTCAACGAAACGCTTCTTTGATGTAGTGAGTAGAATGACGAAGCTCTTCTCTTCATTGAATCTTTATTATATGACAACGTTTCGGGCATAAGCCCTTCTTCAGGTCACTCGATACTATGTAGAATGGGGAGAGAGTATAAAACTCCGATAGCCCTCACTACGTAGCAGTACTGGCAGAAATGAAAGTGGAAGAATTGGGGTCTTTTATAAGGAGTGCGGGACAAGGGTGATCTCGAATAAGTCACGTATTACGTATAGTCCCGCACTCTTATAAAAGACCCCAATTCTTCCACTTTCATTTC
>MU914219.1:12874-23003 GCA_036418165.1 Cooperia oncophora | reverse complement strand
TATTACGATTCTCGAACACGTTGAGGCGTGGGCGGAATTGTATTTGTAGCGTGCGATGCCAGCTTTCCAGTAACTACGCAGTCTTGGTCCCACTCTGAGTAAGACACCCACCACTGTCATGCTGCCAGTCAAAAGCACATTCTAAGTTGATTGTAGGGGCAGAACCACGTGCATCCTTGCATGTTCCTTATTGATGCGCGAAGTTCGTGGTCATCCCAGAAAAATGGGACCCTCAGAGAGATGAGCGCGGTAGTACACGTATGTTAGAACATATGGTCGTCCTGAAAGGAGCCTTCGGGTCTGGTAGAGCGAAGGCAATTTAAATTCGCTACTAATTATCCAATGTTCATAATGAATCTTTTCAGCATTACATACCTTCGCATCCAACACATGTACGAGTGGATATGTGGGTGCAAGAGGTGACAGCAGTCTCTGAACTCACTCAGGACTTCGAGATTGGTTCGTTTTTGTAATCTCAAATGATAAATGATAGTCCAGTGGTAGTAGAAAGCCACATTTCACTCAGGTTCCCTGCAAGTCCTGTCCTTCTCCGAACTATTTTCACAATTTTTGTTACTGCAACCACCTTATATGTATGTTATATGGTTTAACTGTTAGATCAATAAGCTGTATCCTTCGTCAGTGACGGTAAGGGTAAGGCGTGTGATAAGGTGGACGGAGTACTCTGCGGGATTCCGTCGATGAAGGGTCTGGAGTCTTTTCGGCCTCGAAAGAATTTTCCATTGTAATAGATAGGTAGATTCGCTCTGCGGGAGGAGGTGGAGAGGAGTTACAGACACCGACATTTCACCCATCGATGGTGTAGCCATGGAGGGAATGGGAGGGATAAAGACGACTCGGGCCATGAAATGAGCTAAAAAGAGAGCACTGTGGTCCTACGATGGTGATGATGGTGTAGCCTTCGAGGGAGTGGGAGGAATAAAGACCCGGGCCATGAAATGAGCCAAAACGAGGGCATGTATTCCCTACAACCTTTTTACGCACAGACCTTCGAGTTTTGTAAGGAATTGCAAAATGTGGCCTTGAGTGGCACGTATAGTACGTAATGGAGCGTAATGAAGTGTTCGTTCGCACGTAGATTTTGGAGCTTTTCCTAGAGTCGTTACCACTGCTAAGCGGGCAGTTACTGATGGGAATATCTGGCGCCACGCCAGTAGTTATGTATGTAGGGTCGCCACCACAGCACCTTCCGATCAGCACTGTACGTTACGCTGAGAATCAGTAATACACACTCCATCCCAGACCGGGGATGGCTTCGCTGGAACATAGTATGCGACACGTTTTTCGTGGGATATTTCCATTTGAAACAGCAGATGTCCTGTCTTGTGCACTTCGTTATATGAATCTCCACCAAGCCACAAAGTTTCTGAGTTAGGTCCTGATGCTGCCTTCCACAGCACGGCGTTGAAATGGCCTTGATCGCTTTCGCTTAAGTGACTTCTACTTGGGAGACAAACCTCGTCCAGAGAGGCCATCTGCCTTGGATTTGGACCTACTGCGTCCCTTGATCAAAACCAGTTGGTACGAATCAACTCGCTATCTAGTCCTTACACTTGACTGTTCCGGAAGCACATGATAGAGGCACTCACTCCCTTGAGAAAGTATTGAAGTTCGTTTAAATGTTTTCTCATGAGTTGACCGTTACTCAAGGGGAAGGGCATGTGGGTACTGTCTACAACGCCTCTCCCGTTCTCGCCATAAGGATTGGTTGAACAGCGTTGTAAATGGATATGGAGAAGGTGTCTCTAGGTGAATCACTCTCAGGGTTTATCACAGGGAAGTTCTTCTTCTGAACGCTGTGGTAAGAAGAGCAAGTCCTCTTGAACTTAATCTGCAAAGGGAGGATGAAAATCCTTATCATTTGGTCCCACAACCCAGCAATTTTTGCCTTCCTGCACCACAAGCTAAGTCGTCACAAGCTTATTAAAAATGAACTGATCGAAATCTTGAGATAGCTGGCTGAATACCACCACATGTCTTGCTGATATCTCTGACTTGAGCCCTTCTACCTACCAATCGCAAACTAGCTTCTCACCGCCATATTTAAAGAGATCAAAAAACACGATTTTCTAAAGCACCACCGAAGTGACCGACTGCCTTTCTCGACACGGAACTAAAAAGCTTCTGGAAACAAGGCAACCACTCTTTGCTGGGTTAGCAGCAAATTGCCGACGAAGGTAATTTATACTGTTGAGGAAAATTGCTTCCCACTGGGACAAAGTTTACTCAAAAAAAGTTCGAAATTGTCACGAACTTCTAGGACAACCTTATATATGCAGTTAACAAGGAAATTTGCGTGTCGCCCAGGGATCCTTGCTGTGGCGATGCGCACAAGCTATGAGCATGTAACGTAGTCCAGTTCATGGTAAATCAGTTAGACACTAGAGTTTAGACACAAGAGTCGAAACTGTACTCGAAATCCCTGAGATCGGGTAGGCGTGGCCTGTCCAAACACAGACTAATATGACAGTTATCCAAAACTCCCACGGCCTCTCTGGCTCTGGGATAAGGAGTATACTTGCATTGTCGCGTTACCCCAACGTGGGTCCCTTCACTAACGTTCAAGAAAGAAGCAGTTCAAAAGGATGATGGTTGTAATTTGCTTCAGATCTTTACATCAACGAATTCTGGGAAGATCCGGCGCTGGATTTCGACTACATGAACCCGTGCAAGTCGAATATCTCGTTTGACGACAAGGTTCTTCAAAAATTGTGGATTCCGAACACGTGCTTCATTAATTCAAAAAACGCTGCTATTCACGAATCCCCATTCAAGTAAGTAGCATCAATTATTCCGTATGGTTAGAATCTAGAAAGAACGAGAGATTACATTGTTGATGGTTAGAGGTAATAGTCAAGAGATTACTGCACTATTCAAGATAGGACAAAAATGCTTTCTTTCCCTCAGAGCACCTTATACCTCAGGCTTAGGTCAGAATCATATAACCTCCAAGATCATATCGTTTCTTCGCACCGTCCTCCCATAATTCCTCAGAATGAATGGAAAGATATTTCTGTGATTCAAAGTGCCCTAGGTGCTCTGCATCAGAATGCCCCACTTTATAGGATTAGCGCCGAATCGCTTTTAGATCCATTACGAAGCAACGTCGAAATCGCCTAAAAAATCATCATTCCAGGAACGTTTTTCTCATGGTATTCGCAAATGGCACACTGTGGACGAATTATCGGATGAAACTCACTGGTCCATGCGATATGAACCTCAAACGGTTTCCCTTCGATCAGCAGAAATGTTTTCTCACCTTCGAATCGTCAGTCAAGTCGCTTTTTGAAGTGGGCCCAGGTTCCAGGTGATCAATTTCCAGATGTTTCAGGTACAACTATAACACAGCGGCGTGAAGGTGCGACATGCATGAATCAGCCATATCCCGTCATATTACTGAAACCAATTCAGCTCCCCGACTTTGAAATGGTCAACTTTAGTGTTATTGCGGTTGAACAGGTAACCATTCCCATCCTACTGGGATTGATTTAGGAGACGAACACTAATTTCTATTGGCGGTTGCGACAGGGAACCCTATTCCCATCCTACTGGTGATGTTGCGATTGATTTAGGAGACGAACACTAATTTATTATTGCGGTTAAAAAGCAGGTAAACCATTCCCTCCCAGGGATGATTTAGAGAGACTACACACTTAATTCATGCTAACCATAAGACTTTTTCTTACAGACTGTCAGGGAAGGAGCGGCGATAAAAACGAGTTAAAGGCAGCGCACGTGTTCATTTGATGTTCCTACGCTCTCTTCAGATATCTTAAGCCATTGTTCGACATAGGGTGTGAGAGTATTTCGCAGCTCAAAAGTACGAGAGGATGGGGCCACCCGCTTGCGAAGAGATGCCGCCACCGCCCTCCTGGTTGTCATAACTGCTTTGGCTTAGCCTTTAAAGGCTGAGTCTGCTTTCATGAATAATGAGTTATGGAGCTCATATAATACTTGATCCATTGAAGAAGAAAAAAAAAAAAGCAGAAAAAATTCATGGAAAATGCCCTATACAGAACCTTATGCTGGCCAGGTGGGCGGGCGGCACCCCGTCACTAAGCGAACGGCGCTTCCTCTCGCCTTCTTGAGATGCAAAACTAGCACATCTTGCATCCTCATAGGGAGGGCTATGATATCCAGAGAACGTCAAATGAGCGAGGGCGCTGCTGCCACATGAAAGCGCTAAAAATGAGGCCAGTTACTACTGTCATGTAAATTCATAGATCGCGGGTCCCGTAGCGCCGATAAGTTTGAGGCTCATACTTCAGACATGGCTTATTTCCTCTCCTTTTCTCTCTCTCTCTCTCTCGCCTATGCCCCTTGAGTCGCTGAGAAGGTGTTCCACAAAGAAGTCGTAGTGATACATCCGACGCCGCCCATACAATCGGCGTGACAGAGCCTTCAAACACTAGTTTAGTTTGCTAACCTAGAAGTAATGGCGTTTCTCTCCTACACGAAATTTTGTGTGGACAGCAGAAATTTTAGCCGTAATTTTTTACTTTCATTAGTAGACAAATTTCTGCTCTATAAACTAGTGGGCATGGTTTCCCATTCTCCCTTGAAGGCAAAGTCCGCGATCACCCGCTATCACACGTGGTGGACAAGGAGTTCGCATATAGACGACAGGGTTCCGAGTAACCGATAGCGAAGAAACAAGCAGAAAAACATGCCAACTGCTCTAAATAGAACCCCACTCCAATCACAGTTTGTACGTGCTCAATTAACTCGATCTCTAACACTGTGCTCTCATCGGCACAGCTGTTTCCCCCGTGAGAACCCTACGACCATAGATGACGATTTTCATGCTTTTTCGTCCTGCAGCTTCATTTTTCACTGAAAGGCCGAGTAGTCACTGAAAAAAGGAGGCACCAGCTGAACCTATATTACGCTATAGTGCTACTCCCTTACAATTTTTTGCCGCGGAACCGGTACAAGGTTGTTCGTCGCGGGCCACACTACCATACCAACGCCCTCAATTTTTCATCTTCTATACCTTGATCCGCCGCCGCGACCGCTCGTTCACGTTTTGTCAGTGCTACCCCGCCAACAGTTCATCAAAATGGAAGGTCCAGTAGAAACAAATGAGAATTTTTGGCAACACCTTTTTGTACTTTATCTAAGCTCCCAAAATACAGAAGCAGCTCAAAGCATCTATGGTATGTGACCAAGGTAGGATGCCTCCTTTGACGTACTGATCTTGCTTTCAAGTAACCAAAAGTGTGGGGAAGAGGACCCCAAAAATGTACCATACATGGGGCGCCCTCTTGTAGCGTAGCTGCCTGCAGAATGCATGCACCTAGTTTGAAACCACTCCCATCAAGTGGAGATTATGCTCAATGAGGATGTGGAAGTATTCCATGAGCCCAACCATTTCCCCATCCTTTAGCGTGGATCTCCATGAATAAACTGCTTCAGTAGGCTTCCAACTGAAGCCAGTAGTGCAGTACGTTCGATAGCACTCTGTGCGGTCTGACCTGGAATTTCTCATTTTCTAACTGTTTTACGCCTTCTTAATAGACACCGATTCCTGACCATATACTTATCAAGTGGGCCTCAACGGTTTCAGCTTTTCCATAAAAGACTCACGGTACGATCACACGCAGTTTGGGTGTGTGCGACTATCATATCAGCCCCTCCCTCACCCCAGCTGCCGAAGCGTGGTGGTTTGCCTGTCCTAACATGCGCAGGAATGCAGATACAAGACCGTGAAATTTGCTAATTTCTCCATGCTCCGCCCAGTACCTTTTTGCGGCGCAGACTCCCGTTCATGCTAACAGCCGTCCGCGCGACGCCTGTCACGCGCAGCGCTCTTGGCACTTCGCCAAGTCTTGTTCTTCTTCTTCTCCCTAGCGTTAGTCCCGCGCCGTCGCAGGGTCCGCTGTCTTGTTAGACGTCGCCACTTGTTCCGATCCACTGCATCTTCTGCTGTGGCTTTCACTTCAGTGAGGTCCCTCTTGATGACGTCCCTCCATCTTCTTCGGGGCTCCTCGTGGTCGCTTGCCCTCTACCTCGAGTTCCAATGCCTTCCTTATTGGGTGGTCTTCAGGCCTCCTCAGTACATGACCGTACCATCGCAGTCGCTGCTCTCGTGCCTTCAGCTGGATAGGAGCCGTCTGTGTGACTGCTCTGACGTCCTCGTTTCTGACTCTGTCGAGTCGTGTCCAGCCGCAGGCCCATCTCAGCATCCTCATTTCAGCTGAGTGGAGCTGCCTTTCATGGTTCTTGCAGATAGGCCAGCACTCACTGCCGTAGAGCATTGTAGGCCTTACCACCGCCCGGTACACTTTGCCCTTGAGCGTTCTCGAGCACCGCCGGTCGCACAGGATGCCAGTGGACTCCCTCCATTTCATCCAGGCTGCGTTGATTCGGGCCGTCACCGCCTGGTCCACGCTGCCATCAGCTGCTAGGTTGCTCCCCAGGTACTGGAAATCCTCGACCCTTTCGATGCTCTCGCCATGGCGATCTACGATGACTTCGGCGCACTCTTCGGAGCTTAGGAACTTGGTCTTCTTTACGTTCAGCCGGAGTCCATTCGCAGCGAGCACATCCTGCCACCGCTGCACCTTGTCCTGGAGTTCCTCCCTGCTGTCCGCTATCAGGCGATGTCGTCAGCGTAGAGGATGGTTTTCAGTGGTCCCTCCATGAGTTCTTTTGCCATGACATCTAGAGTCAGGAGGAAGAGGAACGGGCTGAGGGCTGACCCTTGGTGTACCCCAACCGTAATGTTTACCTCCTTTGTCAAGCCGTGAGGGGTGCGTACAGCTGCTTTAGCCCCATCGTACATGTTCTCAAGGTCCAGGAAGGCTAGGTAGCAGGGTCGCCGCTTCTCTCGGTACTTCTCCATCAGCTGTCTGGCGATGAAGATGGCATCGGTGGTGGACCTCTCGGGCATGAAGCCGAACTGTTCCTGCGAGATCGGGACAAGTTCCCTCAGCCTTGTGTTGACCAGGCGCTCGTACAGCTTCATGGTATGGGGAGTCAACTTGATGCCGCGGTAGTTGGAGCACTCCGTCGCGTCCCCTTTCTGTTGAGATCGCGGGAACGATTGTGCTGCTCCTCCACGCATTCGGCATCCTTCCTTCAGCTGTTACGTTGTTTAGGAAGTGCGTGAGCCAACTCACCCCATGCTCTCCAAGGGCCTTCCATGCCTCTATCGGTACCCCGTCTGGACCCACTGCTTTCCCAGCTTTCATTCTCCCTAGCTCCCGGCGAACTTCATCCTTCGTCCAGGGAGTGATGGGACCTGCCGTCGCCTCTATCTGTGGGCTATCCTTGCGAGGGAATTCTTCGTTCAGAAGTCCCTCGAAGTATTCTTCCCACCTCTTCCTGACTTCGGCTGGTTTCCTGAGAATGGCCCCGTTGCTGCTCTTCACAGTCTTTACGACCCTGATGTCCTGAGCTGCGCGATGCCGAGCTTTAGCCAGGCGGAAGACGAACTTGTCCCCTTCTCGGCCTTCCAGCTTGTCGTACAGGGCGTCCATTTCCGTATTCTTGGCCTTAGCAACGGCCGCCTTAGCGAGTCGCTTGCAGCTCTTGTAGGCAGCGTAGTCTTCTGGGCTCCGTGTCTTTTGCCAGCATTTGTATGCTTCCTTCTTCTGCTTGACGATCCTCTGGACTTCCTCGTTCCAGAACCAGGCTGCCTTGTCTCCTCTGATACCACCTCGCGTCTCTCCCAGGACCTCCCTTGCACACTGTAGGATGACCTCTGCTGCGTAGGTCCAGGTGTCCTGGACTGGCCCATGTGGGTCTGGGAGCCCAGCCTCAGTATTCTTCGGCCGAGGCTATCCTTTTCTACCTGCCCATTTTCCACCACCGAATTCTTCGCTCTGCTCTCACCCTTGTCTTCTTGGGGAGGTCTATGGCGATGTCTGCCAGGAGAGGCCTGTGCTGAGGGCCCAGCTCTTCCCCAGGCAGTACCTTGATATCCTTGACGGTTTTGAGAGACGATCTTCTGACCAGGACATGGTCGATTTCCGTTTGTCTCCCTCCACTGCTGTAGGTTACCTTTTGGGTCCTCCTTTTCGCGAAGAAGGTGCTGCAGATTGCTAAGTCGCTGGCTGTGCTAGGTCAAGGATTCGTCCTCCCTCAGCGTTCTTTGTCCCTATTCCTTGACCTCCGTGCACCCTTTCTAGACCCCTTCTGTCCCTCCCAACATGGCCATTCAGATCTCCAGCTATGGTGAGATAGTCCTCTTCCGGAACCGATCTTATGGCCTCGTCCTAGGGTCAGGTAGAACTCATCCTTTTCGGCTTCAGAGCAACCGGATTGTGGTGCGTACACGGTCAGTACTGTCCAGTACCCCTCCTTCGTGTCCATTCTCACTCCCATGATCCGGTCACTGATCCTGTTCACAGTGGAGACGCAGTCCTTGAGGGATTCTGCCACCGCTATGGCAACGCCATTCCGTTTGGTGTCTGCTCCATTGTAGAAGAGTTTGACGCCTTCTCCAATCTCGCGGGCCTTCGCACCCTTCCATCTGGGGCGTTCCTGCAGGCATAGGACTTGGATATTCCTGCGTCTCATGAGGTCGGCAACCTCACGAGACTTCCCGGTAAGCGACCCCACGTTCAGGGTCCCAATTCGAACTAGCTTCTTTGGCCGAGGTCGTTCACCCCTCGGTAGCCCTCGCATACTGACCACAGAACTCGGGCGAGGGTTCTGCGCGCCACTTCCGGGTGACGTCCTAGCTTTTACACTGATTCTATTGCGACTTGTCATGGTTGTTGTGACGGGTTCCTCCATCAGCCGGCCTGTCAACCTGGGCCTGACGCTGGTATCGTCCCCATTTTTGCAATTTTTGCAAGGCAGGTTTGTGCCTCGGCAGGGATCGAACTCTCGTGGCTCAGAGTGAATTATGAGTTACACTCTTCAAACCACCCGGCTATCCCTGCCTCCGCCAAGTTCCTGCTAAATTGTCTTTGCGAATACAACTAAAACACCAATTGTCCTGATGCGGCATAACGTTTGAGGTGCTGCAAAATAAGAACCAAGATGATGACGAGGGCCGAAACTCAAGAGCAACTGCCTCTGCAATATCCCTCGGAGGCTGCGCATTCCCACAAAACATGGAAATAAAAACGGCCCAAGCGTCCCACTCGTTAGTTTAAAGTATTTTTATGGCTTTGGAGCCGGAGTCGCGCCAATGGCTTTGGAGCCGGAGTCGCGCCGAATTGCAGAAATTTACACGCATTTTGGTTAATTTGCATTTTTTCATTTTTTTTTATCTACATTCGTTGTTCTTCATTTCTAGCCTTTGTCATCTTCATCACCTTCTATTCGGACTTTGCAGCATGAGCAACACCTCAAATGTTATCCGCATCAGGAAATTGCGTTTCACTTGTAAGGAAATGCAAATTAATTCAAAATCGCGTGTAAATTCCTGCGATTCGGCGCGATTCCGGCTCCAAAGCCATAAAAATACTTTCAAACTAACGAGTGGGACGCTTAGGCCGTTTTTATTTTCATGTTTTGTGGGAATGCGCGGCCTCCGAGGGATATTGCAGAAGCAGCACAGTTGCTCTTGAGTTCTAGCCCTCGTCATCATCTTCGGTTCTTATTTTGCAGCACCTAAAATGTTATCCGCATCAGGAAATTGCGTTTTACTTGTATTCCAAGCGCAATTACAGGACTTGGCAAAGTGCCAAGAGCGCTGCGCGCGACACGCGCCGCGCGGACGGCTGTTAGCATAAACGGGAGTCTGCGCCGCAAAAGGCATTGGGCGGAGCATGGAGGAATTAGCGTGTTTCACGGGTTCCTGAGTATATTAGGACGGGCAAACCGCTGCGCTTCGACAGCTGGGGGGGGCTGATAGTCACGGATACCCAACGGATGTCACGGATGTGTGATCGTACCATGTGTCTTTAAGGGAGGAAAGGGGAGGGCGTCGAGAATGCTCAATTTCCTCGACATGCCACTCCACTTTGAATACCTAATAAAGGATGGAAATAATTTTTTTTCAAAAAGTCATGCAGAACATATTATAGGGTAAAAAGTTCTCCCAGGTAGGAACTACTGGTGGAGAACTCTACTTTTAACGCGCAATTCCAAGACAGAAAAAACGCCATTACATATGGGCCAACCCAATACTTCTAACTGCAAGTGATTACCC
>MU914219.1:0-12393 GCA_036418165.1 Cooperia oncophora | reverse complement strand
CCAGTGGATTCAACCCAAAATGTATACTAGGGAGTTTCACCCTGGTCTAGACAGATGGGAGATGTGACTATGGGGATCCACGTCAAGATGGAACGCAAGAAAAAACGTGCTCGTACCGTTCGCAAACCCACAATTGAGAGGCTGTAACATAGCCAGGTAAAGATGAAAAGAAACTGTTCGAATCCACTGGACGCTCACGCAAGCAACCATCTTTGCCGGCCCTTTCATAGTTGAATCCTTGAGTGGGGCCCGTAAATCCCTCAATCTGCAAGCCGGAGCAGCCTGACGGCTTGTGCTCGTTTGAAGGACTTCGAACCTTTCATTACTCTCTTGTAGGGCAACCATCGGGTCGGTGGTAGTCCGGTGACTGCCAAACAAGGCTTTGGAAATTCGACATAATTTAAAATCGTGCCATAATGATGGCCTTGGTTGCTAGAACAGAATCGAGCGGTCCTTGATGTATTTTATTTTCTCAAAAAATAAAGTCAGTTTTAAGTGACTTAGTTATTTTGTGCCTTACGAGGTTATTAGGTGTAACATCATTCAGGCTTCATATTTTACCTGAATCGTCGTCTTCAAAGGCCTGAACATGTTCCGAGTCTTAAATTTACAACCTACCCCACCCACCAAGCGCCTCTCACGAACCACACGAGAAGACATCAATAACCATAATAACAATTTCACCGATGGTCCCACAGTTTTAAGGCACGTTTGAAGGCAATGAATTAACGCTATAATCTCTCAGATGTGTCAGACGATCTTGTAGGTAAAAGGAAAGGCTGCAACACGTTCGAAAAAAGAGAAATTTGCAAGAATTCTGGTGGAAACAAAACATTCGAGCCCATGAGCTCCTCTCAAGTCCGTGCCCACCACCAGTGGCTACTAGCTACTAACTAACAGCCCATCTACGAGCACCCAGGGCACAGCATTCGATGGGGATTTTGGTCGAGCTTTTACGACCCCCCCCCTTTTTCAGGGGCTGGTACGACCCCCCCCATGCTCGTACGATGGCTGACATGGCTGACTGTGGTGTGTGGTTTCCTGCCAAACAACGACAAAAGAAATCGACCCCCCCCCTCCAACAACGACCAAATACGACCCCCCCCTCCAAAACGTCCGCAAAGCGAGAAAAATCAACTATAAAAATAAATTTTTCCCAGCCCAAATACGACCCCCCCTTTTTGGCGGCCAAATACGACCCCCCCCCATAGGGAAATAAGCCCCAGTCGAAACGCTTGTGCCTGGCGTAGCACCTTTGAATTCCGAATCGGTGCTGGGGGACTTATAGAGGAAACAGCTGGTATATTGTGACAACAATAGGTGGAAACTGAACAGTTAGGCTCATTAGCTTTCCCAAGGCTGGGTTCATACTTCGCGGCCACGTACAAACGTTCGGAAGCGATTCCAGCGCCCGCAGACTCGCGAGATAGGAGTATAGTTGTCGATCTAGCGTACCGTACACTACAAGTACAAAGCACAGAATTGTGCAATTCAACCATTTTAAGTGTACTGTGTTGTCTAGTGGTGTGTTGCGGTTGCACACGCCGCAACTTCAGTACGCCTAACCGAGCTGTTTGCTACTCTCCTACTGCCCCATACTCTCCATTCCCGGCCGCTGGCAAATGCTATCAAAAGCTAGATCGGTACCTGTACCTTCCTTGCCCTCAAGACGCTAGTGACGCTAGCGAAACGCTAAGCGAGCGCTGGTGACGCTGACAAACGCAATCGATACCTATACTTCTCTTGTCATTGACGCTGCTGGACGCTCAGAACGCTGCCAATCGCTTGCGTACGCTGCCGCGAAGAATGAAGCGCCATAGACCAGCGTTAATACTTCGCAAGGCAGCGCTTTCGTCGCGCGCCGACTGATGAGGCATGTTCGACCGCGCGATAGAAGCGCTGCCGTGGAATCTGGACGTTGTCTTGGGTCCAGTCATTAGTAGCGCAGTTATTAGCTCTTAGCGTCCTACTAGCTTTCTTATAGTCACTTCTGAAGCTGATATCATTATGAAAACAGCAGGTGAGAATTTGTTCAAACATGCCTTCACTATTCGTAGGCATGTTACATACGTCTGTCTAAAACCACATTCATTATGAGTGAACTTCATTTTCGATGATCGTCTTTCAAGTCCTGGCTAAATAGCCCCCAAATGACACTTTTTTACTAGTTGTATTATAGAGAGGCAATACAATACTCCTTTTAACTGACTTAGGCTCTTGTGTGGCAGCGGACGCTTCCGCTTAAACGGTGGGGCCGTTACTGAGTTTGTTTTCATTGATGCCTTCTCGAGGGGTTCTTGACACGACGATGGAACCGCTAGTGTTGACGAGGCGCTCGCTTTGGTAGGTAGTGAATCAAAAACTTGAAACATATTGAGCACTGTGAAGGCGACGATTTTGTCAAAACAGTTTTTAATGTTATAGAACATCAACTCTTTAAGGCAGTTGGCACGATAGACGAGTAGGATTAATACACCTGGCAGGACCCTATTCCGCGACCCCGACGAGGCGCTGCGTAGCGTATTTCCGAGGAAGGTACCCTTCATAAGGCCCTATCAAGCCACAACATACCGACCCGAACGCCCACCGCGCCCGCCCGCCCACAAATGGACGACCGTACCTGATGCTCGTATTGCTTCATTTGCTAAGTAAAATATGAAGCGAAGGGATTGGTATGAAGCGGCTGCGGTGCTGCATGGATATATGAGTACACATGTGCAGCCGTACCTACCGTAGCGGTTATTGGCAAGATGCCTACGGGAAACTCGTCCGAAATTGCTTTTCAAGTCATTAAGAACGAAGGCTTTTCTTCGCAGGTTTTTGACCGTTTCACTTCGTTTTTTCGCCTTTTACCACTAATAGCGCCCTGCTAGCGTTTTAGGACCAAGTACCAAATTATCGTGCCAACTGCCTTTAAAGTTACCACTTTGAAGATAATGGTGCTGTTCAGATGTATCCAGCTGGCTGGTGGGATGAGTTGACAGTAGCGTTCGTTTTCAAGAGGCGATACGGGTGGTACATTCTGCAGGGTTACATACCAACAATGGTCACCATCGTGATCTCATGGATATCGTTCTATTTGGGGTCAAGGTTGGTATTGTTTCATTTCATTATACACAGCACACAATTCCTTCAAAGAAAGATGCGGTCTTGTTCTCTGAGGACGCTAGGGAGTTTTCGGACGGGGGGGCTGTACTTGGTGCGGCGTCAGCCTGCTCTTCAAATTGAGAAAGCTGGAAGGCGACCACAATTGGTGGCGAACAGGCTGGAGGTGCGCCAAACCCAGCCCCTTCTGAAACGCCCATCGTCCGCAGAGAACGAGAGTGTACGGTTATAGATAGCAGCTTTGAAACAGTATGACCTCTAAATATCATTCCTATCTTCCTGGGATTTGAGGCATATTTATTATTTGCAGGGTCGTAGAAAGGCGTGCAGCAATGCGCGCGAAAAGTTCCTAAATAGAACAGCAGACGTTTTAGTTTTTTTTTTGCTCTTTGTAACCTTGTGGTTTTTTTCAGACCTTCTTATTCACACAGAAAGAAACAAACAAAAAACGTGCAAAAGCAAAAAAAAGCATTCACAGCGCTCAGGGCAAAACTGCGTCCCATACTTCAGAAAATAGGGTAATACCACCTCAAAGAGTAAACGCCTGCGAAAAAATAATTCAACCAAGTTTCTTGAAACCCGAATACGAGATAAAGGATAGAAGAATTGGGCTGCGATAGACAGTTGACGCTTACGCATCAAATCATTTAGATCCTTGCGCGTATCCACGCTACAAAACTTGCTACGCCGCTCCGCTGCAATTCGAATCTCTTGACTTGCACTCAGAGAGACAGCCTTCCCGGATGAAACACATGCCATAGATTGCGACAGAACTACTGTTCATATTCCGCTTGGGAACTATTCAGAAGGAACTTGCCTGCAATTCCTTCAAATGTTATTTCAATTATTTATTTATTTCAGAGCGATTCCAGCCAGAACAATGTTAGGAGTGAATTCGCTACTGGCGATGACGTTCCAGTTCGGAAACATTATCAGAAATCTTCCACGGGTATCATATGTGAAAGCGATAGATGTTTGGATGTTAAGGTGACGACTAGCTTCTTTCCTTTAGGCTGTGTTCATACTTTGCGGCAGCGTACGCCAGCCTAATGCTAGCGACGCTAGCGTAGCCAGAGCAAGGAGTGTGAAGGTATCGATCTAGCGTTTGCCACCATTTGCACTTAGGCGTTTGGCCACCCGCTGGGGCTAGAGAGTACGGTGTGATGTAGAAACAGGGTACAGCATCGTTGTGCCAAACCCATGGGGGGGGGTCGTACCTGGCCGATGGAGAGGGGGGGTCGTAATCTCAAGGGTCACTCAGAGCCGAGCAATGGTTCGACATTTCAGTTGATAGTGGGAGTGGAGCTATGGAAGTCAAGATGTTTAAAAAATGAAGTTTATTATGAGTGTATTCTTTACAGCTTTAAATGCTACGTTTAACAGCCCTCTTTTCATGGGAAATCCCCAAGAATGGGTTCGTACTTGGCCGCGGGGACGTGGGGAGTTCCAAAGTAAGCTCGCTAGGCATCAAACAGTACAAAGGTGTCATTGCTAAGGGTAATGGAACGGACGGAAAGCTTCAGAAGACCCGGATGTAAATAGGAATACAAAATAAAAGATTTATTAGCAATATAGCAAGAATAAATAAATAAATAAATAAATAAGTGTCAGATGTATAGGCATGAACTCGTAAGTAGTAGAATGACTTAAATAATACGTCTCAAAAGAACAGGGAGTTCGTGGTGTTGTTCTTTTGCAAACCCTAACCAACTCTGCTTGCATGAGATAAAAAGCAAGAGAAATCAGAACTTTACACCTTTCCACCACCTCTGCGTAGGAGCCTAATGCACGGCGCACGGACCAAATCGATCAGAGATAGCCGAGCTTCTCTTTCACTCATTTGAAGGGAAATATGTGTTTTGAAGGCACACTGAAGTTTCCGAAGGTGTATCCTCACAATGGCACATAAGGAGTCAATTTTTCGGGTGGGTCAGAGGGTGGCGCATCTGTGACCCATCTAAAATATCTCCTGAACTAGTGGGTCTTCAGAAAAACTGTAAAGCTTATTGGAAAGAGAAAAGATGGAGGGTGTTCAAGACGACTTCAGTCCTGATGAAATTGCGTTTGAACGAAGCAGTCCTTGTGTGAATCATGGAAACCAGCTCGCGATTTACCCCTGGCCGAACCGTGACCCATCCGGAATATTTCACCAACGGGGGATTGTTCAGTTTGCAGCTAGGTAGAATACACAAATAGTAGAAACTTTGCCGTTGCATGCTGCTCACCATTCCTCAAAAGCTCCGCACCTAAAAAAGATATAACCCCCGAACAGACCCCAGGACGTTGGCAAGTCCAACAACCGCGCTCCAATGACGTTTTTCCAAAGAAAGCGGTCGCAGCCTTGCGCCCTGCAGCCTGATCGATAATAGCCAAGTATGGAACGATTTACTGCCGGCCTGGTTATCCTTTTTCATTTAGCTCTGCATTTTTTGTATTTTCCATGTTTCGCTTTGTTGTGTCGTGCATGTTTTCATTATTTCCCCGTCACCATTCATTGAATGCACATCTGGGCCCTGACACGCTCACCTTGGGGCTATTTTTTCACCAATTCAGCCTATCAATGATCACTATTAGCCGCTATTTCAATTGTGTTCCTTGTTACAAGTTGCATGTCATACATAGTTATCGAACGAGGAGAGTTTTTTATTTGAATCCTAAGACAAAATTGTAGGTAATGCGAGGCTGAAACAGCCTTTTATTTCCTGTATTTTAGAGCAGAGTGCGCCTTTCGAGAATCCAGATTCCATTTCAGGAAGCCATTTGTGGTGAACATGCATCTGGTTGTCAGTTAGAGCAGGAGGGGGGGGGGGTCGTATCTGGACCCTCTTCGAGGGGGGGGGTCGTACCCACACCGCCATTTGACACATCCATGTGTACACTGGTAGAACAGTAGTGAACCGGCCGATTAAGCGTCTGTGGAATCGCAAGGACGTGTGCAAGGCGCACGCACTACTAGACAGTACCGTAAACTAAATGTTTAAATTGGCGATGATTCTGTGCGTTTGGCTGTTGAACGGAATGTCATACACGTACAGATGGCAAGTTCCGTCTTGCGGGGGCTACCATATCCTTTTTTGGGGGCTGGATACTGTTGGAAATTGCTGACCGTTTTGGGAATTTCAATTTAATTCTTTATGAATCGTTCTCATTGGATGCTCATGTCTTACGGAAGATCCTGAGTGATCGCGCGCATAGATTTTCCATTGTTTTACAATTATGCATTATGCGGTCCCAGCATTGCATTACCGTGCGTGAGATTTAACCAATTTAGTGCTCAGTAGTGCGGTGCGGTTGCACACACCACAATTCCACGACGCTCAATCGAGCCGCTCGCTACTCTCCTACTCTCCCGGGGAGACGGACAAGAGAGTTGTAATTTGCCGCTCTGCCGCGCGCGGATGAGCTCTACAACGTTTACCATGACGTCGGGTTGACTGTCGATTGGAACCGGTTTTTCATGTAGACCGCCGTCCGTAGACAATTTCTGACTATTTTCGGTTCTGAATGCTCGTTGTCGCCATCCTCAACCTGGGGCCATCGTCAATTTCGAGCACGACGTTCCGTGCGACGCCCGGCAACGTGGCGAATTAGATTTTCTTGGCACATACCCCACTTTATTGTTACTTTCTGGTTTCGCCGCTGCAGAAACCTAGTGAGACGCTAGCAGATGCTAGATCGATATCTATCCTTTTCTTGTCACTGCCGCTGGCCGAACACTGGAAACGCTATCGTACGCTGCCGCTGAGTATAAACGCAGTCTTACCTCGACGTCATCATTTTGTGGTAATGTACCTGCTCAGTCCACAGATATAGGTTGCGCACGCAAATCATATTCAGTGAAAGCATAAAGGGTAGCAGAGCTCTGTGAAAGCAGTTTTAGGTCGATGGGTGTTGGCCCGAGATAGTTCACGTGAAGATTTTTTTCGCACTTAACATATCTAACATTATGTGGTCTTCATACTGCAATAGCAATGATACAGGCGACTAGGAATGATAGCCCAGAGGACGTCTTCAGAGTCGGTATTCGACCTTGTCGGGATAATTTTGCATTTAATGACTATGACAGGCGGAACAGAGAGGCTGGTAATTTCTTTTTGCACAAACTCGAAATCTCGCATATCTGTCCTACCCGTCTCTTTCGACGAATTGGGGGTGTCGATGGTAGGAGGGAGGGAGGTTAGCGGAAACTCTTGGTGGTTGTGGTGTGGAGTACAATAGAGGTTCAACCCCGACCCCCGCCCCCTTTTCCCTCATGTCTGCTACGAAAAAATTTTGGAGTGTGAAAACCAGTAGGAAGTGCAGGTGTTGGGTTGGAGAAGGGGAAGGGGGATGACACGCACTGACACCGCCATTTCACACATCACGATGCTGTACCCTGCTTGCAAATGCCATATATCTCCGCCACAAACCAACTCTGCACCTTCGTCGCTGCATCTTGGGAATGGCTTTTGAACTTCATACGTAGTACTGCATGGTGGGACCCATAACTGTCTAATCGTAGCACTCTAGCAGATATTTCTTTTATTGGATTCTGCTGCTTTTCTAGCTCACGTTCGCAAGCCCCGCTGAATGTATAAGGAAAAAAGCGTTGATCTGATTGTGTTCACGATGCCACATGTTCGACATCCGTTCAGAGTCAAGATGGGGAAGGCATTGATGAGTACAGTTAAACTGGCGTAGTGGTTGCTCTAGCGTTGTTAGAATTTCTGGTCATCTACAAACCTGATATGTATTTAAATGATCGGGTGAAGGAGAATGGATCGTATTGCCGGCAGAAAGTCGAGCTGTTGGCGCTGGACACGCTTGCTCCGGATCTTCATGAAACTTTCACGAGACTTGACTGTGTAGCGACATTCTGACTAATGATATTTTAGTGGCATGTTATTCATTTTTCTCTCACTGTTGGAATTGGCTGTTGTTGGATTCATGTCCCGAAACGAGGGCTTACCTCCGAAGGTTAAAAAGAAGCGGAAACGCGAGGGTTCTGACGACGAGTTCTCTTGGAAAGGAATCCAGTCAAGTCCACATCTTGAACTACGACAGGTTCGCAGTATTTCTTCACTGATGACTTTTTTTCGGTTAATATTTTGTACATCTCTTACAAACTAGTATGAAGCATAGTGTGGACGAAGCATCCTGAGATGGTCAATCTCGTCTTGATATGCTCTGCTTACATCTGGCACGTCTTTGTTCGAGCTAGTCTATATAGTGACCTGTGAGGACGAGCTAATGCAAATATCCATGTTTTTCCTTCAAAATTCCTTGTGTTTCCGACTGATAGTGGGGACTGAAAGGGATGGACGGTTAGTCGACTCAGAAGACCTAGGTAGGCCCATCGGCATAGGCCTGGGGCTGTAGCTCGTACGGGCCTTAATGCTGTACCTATGCTATGCTATTTTGTAGCGCCACCTTGCCGGCGTACAGAATTAGATTAGTTCCCGAAATTTGACAAAAAAGAATGGAGGCTATAAGACTGAATTGTTTCCATCAAGAAAAATGTGTTTCGAATTTAAAAATTTACCTTTTGTCATGCAATTTGCATTCAAAAGGCATGGTAGTTGGGTAGCTAGGGTTTGGTTGGATTCAAGGAGTCCTTTGTTGTCGGTTTGAATGCTTTACACCACACACCTAGCGTGGGGCTAGTTTATAGCCCCGCGCAATTCGCGCCAAAGACATACACTCGAATCTTCGAAGATGAGGTAGGAACGGTTGCATGCATCGGCAGTTCAGTTCTGGTGCAAACTAAATATCGCGGTGGCTGGCTATGCTTTAAAGAAGGTATTTTCATTTCGGACCCCTCTGTCCAACAGTGAAGCAAGGGAAAATTGCCACTTGTGGTCCCCCTTAAAATACCCTCGAGTAACCAGTTCTGTGCCATGTTCCCTTCGCCTGCCCCTTCTCAGGGATAAGGGGTATATGTAGGAACTGCCGTCATGCTTGTTGAAAGTGTAACACATTCTATAGTCTCGGAAAAAATAAGATAATGAAATCCAGTTCTTTTTTGGAAGTTGCTGTGATTCTTCGGTTCCTGGGTGGACAAGCGAATCAACTCTGTTCGCGACAACTCAGATGTGAGTCATGGATTCTTTCCAAAAGGTTTAGAGATGGGATCATCGAGCGTTGTTTCAGTTAGCGTCAGAACCGCCTCCACTCAATGAACCTTTACCACCAATACATAGAAGTCGTCAACAGCGCAATTTACTTCATCAATACGAAGGTGGTGGAAGGAACTTGGGCCATTACGGCCGGAGACGGTCGACTTTTATAGGTATGTTGTTTGGCAGTTAATGAGCAGCCATCAATCGCTTCCCTTACCGGTCCGCAAGCAGGTTCTTAGTCCGTTCTTGCCTTATTTGATTCTCAACTAAGAGGGCTGAGCTATTCCTGGTGCTAAGCGCTTTCAACATGTGAATTATCCCTCTGGTAATTGGGAGTCCAGATACGAATGTTCATTGAGTACCTAATAGATTCTGAAAGAGAGATGCCGTGACAAAACCGTTATGGAGATGCCTTTTCAAGGTTCAGGACCCCTCTGGTATGAGTCTCCGAGGTAGTGCAAAATGGACCTCGATGATCGCGGGCAAGGAGATCAGATAGAGCAATTGACAAGAAACAGGAAGCAAGGCTGAGGACCCAACCACACATAAGGGTGGCTTTTGCACAGAATGGATGCAATAGGTCCGTAATGTCATAGAATATTGTACAGCTGGGACGGTAGTAATATTGCGCCTACATTAAACTGGCAGTTCACAGGTAAACCATCAGCTGCGATTCGTAAATTCAGTAGGACGATGTCACATCGACATAACGCTATTCCAGGACTTTATTAGAAAGCGTGCTGAGGGTCGATGCGTCGCAGGAGCGTTACGACGAGCCTGTGGTGAAATTGCTATGCTCGTGAACTGCGCGATTATGATGTCGCACTTGAATTCTCACCATGGAGCGGTGGAGACGTTAGACGAAATGTGAGAGCGGCAGAGCGCATAGTCGCCGTCTGTGCAGTCAAAAGTACTCTACGATATGATTTTCCAGATGTGCCTCGTATTCTGTGGGTGCTGCGAGGTTGGGGGTTATTTCAACTAGTTTCTAAGTCCAGAAATGCTTAGATACCGGCCTAGGTATATACTGGGAGGACAAAAGTGCGTGCAGGTCCGGTAGGGTTGATGACCGCCGGGGAATGTTAATCGAGACTGTGGGCGCCAGACGGGCGTGGCCATCCATTGCTCAGCAGTCTGGAAAGGAGAACACGTTGAAAGAAGTCTAAATTATTTTTCTAAACTGGCTGAAAGACGGGTGACGGGCTGTGAATACGATTAGAAAAAATGCAAATATCATATAAAGATGTGCCATTAGAATATGAAATGATGTAGCCGATTACCCTAATCGACTAGGGGGATGGAGGTGAGAATAAAAAAAATGAAAATTTGACTAACTAATTTGACTGAAAACATAACTGTTTGCCATGTTCAGTTCATTGCTTGTTACCAGGGACCGCCGCTAAGTCGGCATACTAATGATTAGCGTAGCGACAATTGTGCGCGCTACCACTCGCATGGTGATGAGATCGATACCGACCGCTGAGCGAAGTTTTGCATAGTAGGAGGCTCGTTGTTTCGCAGCTGGTTGCTCGCTCATACATCGCTCGTTGTTTCTGCTATAACTGGAGCGTAACTCAATGATTTATTGCGAGATATTAGAACAATACTACGTCCCTGGTACGGTACCACTTCCAAGGGTGGCCTTCCTTCGGCTATGACTAACGCAGCACCATCTTCTTGCAAGAAGTTCTCAGAAATGAGAGGACCACAAGTATTATGGTTTGGGCTGACTCTTCAGGAAAGAGGTACTCCCTATGAAACGATCGCAGGTGATTTTCAGCACTCTCACTGTAACATGACTTTCCGTTCCTGTTTAATGAATTCGAATGGTAACAAGTTGCCCGAACATCTTACAGAACTCAGAACTTTCCACGACAGCCTTATGTGGAGATAAAGTTAGTAACACTGTGGAACTATGAAGGTGTAACTCGATCTGTTAGTGGTAGAGGCAGGAGGATCGCGCCGATGAAGTGGTTCCTTTTCCAGCCAAACGATCAACGTGGAACCTCTGGCATAATTGATTTTGGACATTGTCAAAGTTTATACTAAAGGAAGTTCACAATGAAACAAGAAATTGCCAGAATGGATTGAGCCCAAAGGACCACATGGTGGTCCATGGGCGACAGAGTATGCCCATAGCGCATTTACCGCTCAACTGGAGCAGTGCTCACCACAACAGCTCCTGACCAGTCTGTCTCGTTCTCTGATGATTGTTTCTTCTAGCTAAAAGTGCATTGCGCCTTTGACAGTAGAGATATAACCAACAGCCACAACATATTTGGCGCACCCCAGAGTGGGTAAAGTCTCCTTTTAGTCTGTCTGAAAACATTTTCTTGTCCTCCTTCCCAGTGTTCCTATCCATTGTCGGGTACGGCTTTCAAGCGGTTCCGGTTCCATGCATCTGCTACGGACAGGCTAGCAGCAGGCGGGCCCATCTTCAGGTTGTCTTTCCATCGCATTCTAGGAGGGCCTTTTGGACGTTTACTGACGAAATGATCTTATCAGCGAAATCAGATGCAGGATCAGGAGGTCCTTGTTAAAGCTCACCTCACCAGAGGAGACGAGATGCGGCAACGAAGTTGACAACTGTCTGGGCCTTAATCTTGTCTCGGACGGTTTCGTGGACTCAGTCGAGTCGTGTCCCAAGCTCCATCGTAGCATTCTCATCTTCATATCGTCACGGACTCTGTCTATGCTTCGTCTCGGCTCCATAGGTTGCATTTCTAGGTTTCACGACTGAAGCTTAGATCTTTGACTTCAGACGTATCGGCATTCCCTTAAAGCAGAGGACGCACAGTGACAGTTCTCCATTTGTTTCGTGCAGTTAAATTTTGCAGTTGCGCTGGCCTTGGCACTTGCTTCTGGCGCAGATCCAAGGTACGAAAATTCCCTAGCTCATAAGAGGGGTGTTCCGTTCGCATTGTTGCGGTGGTGTACGTGTACTGCAAGGAGGTTAAGCCTGAGTTCATGATTTGTCTGTTCTCTCTTTCAGCGCTTGACGCTCATTCTGATCCTTTTCGGATCGTTCCATCAGCAGTACGTCGTCAGCGTATCCAGCGTCAGAGGCGGCTTTTTGCGGATGTTCCTCCTAGCGCAGTCTATGAAGAGAATGGTAACAGTGGCGAGAGAGCCGCCCTGTTCCCTGATAAACTTCAACAGCAACCGAACACTGTGGAGTGCCTCCAACAGT
>MU914218.1:2076-16150 GCA_036418165.1 Cooperia oncophora | reverse complement strand
CTCAAGCCTTAGGTAACATCCAGACTTCGCTTGAGGCGTCAACGCGTAGATATATGTATTTCACCTTCTCTATTCGATGAGAGGGCATAAAAAAGCAGAGGTGACGTGGAAGAGTCGTGCGACTGCGTACCTCAGCTGCCTCCCATTCGAGTAGCAAATGCTTCATCCTCTGGGACCACTTGACGTTGACTAGTGGGCCTAAAAGGGAAAGGAAAGCACCTGGTTAGCTTGGGAAAGTCCTAGCTGGGATGTGATCGCCAGGTCATTTGCACGGTTGCAGCTCCACTTGTTATAGTGCGTTCATACTTCGCGGTCAACTCGCCCTGATCACGCGAGCGATTTGGTAGAATAATTAGAGCGGTAGAGTCGGTCGCTGTGATCGCGCCATCGAAGCTACCAAATCGCAGACTATGAACGCGCACTAATGTAAGCGTTTCGTCGTCGACAAGAATTTTCTCGCGGTTTTTTTTCGATTTTAAACTTTCTTGAGAACTGATTAAGGGAATAATTGATGTTTTAGGAAATTAAGCTAAAAAATGAAAATTGAAATCATACCTCAAAAAATCGGTGCTCATTTAAGCTCCGCCTCCTCCGGTGAAAGAGGATACTGTACCACTCTGGCCTGGTGAACTAATGATGCACATCAAAGAGAAGAAGCGCCAGAAAGAAGTACGACGGTCCAACTACTGTAAGGAATCCACCACAGCCTGATACTGTGAAGTATCCACCACAGTCTAGCCCTGTGAAGGAACATCCCCGATCCAGTACTGTAAAGGATCCTCCGCGGTCCGCTGCTGTAAGGGACTCTCCACGACCCAGTTCTCCAAGGAGTCCACAGCGGTCCGCTACTGTGAGGAATCCAGGAAAGATATCGACAAATCGTCAGAATCGATATACAATAAGGTATGCCTTCATCTTTTTAGGACGGGAGGCGGATACAGGCGCGCGGTCGCGTGGCGTTCAGGGGTTTGGAGCTAATTGGTTGTTTGCGTAGACATTCTGGGTGCTCTGGGTTACTCCATTTTACAATTTTACATGGCATAATTGAGAATACGCCTCGGACTTTGCTGAACAAGTAGTTAACAAGTGGTTGATGCCCGACCTTGTTGCACGCAACGCGACCGCACGCCCGTACCCCGCCCACTCTTATCTCTAGGTATGATACGTATTTGCAATCAATTCAACCAAAAATCCATTTCAATCCGTTTAGAAGTCCTGATAGGGTTGAAAGGAAGAAGCAAACGCGGAAACCAATGTCTCCACAAGCAACGAGACCAAAAGAACCAATCAAACGAATGAATGATCTGCAAAAACGAAGACGTTCCGAAGATTGATGACGACACCAGTGACATGTACTCGCTCGTCTACCTAGGTACCACATAATAATTCGTTTGATAGACTGCTTCAGGAGAAGGACATAAGTGCTTTGAGCGGCCCTTGAACCGTTAATCGCAAGTAAACAGCCACCGTTGCACAACTTCGTAAGCTGAATTGGAGTGGGGCTACATACCACGTCAAAGACCTATTGCAGATAAATAACCTTTAGCGTCACAAGTGGCGGCGTGGCCCTGCCGCACAAACGACATTTCGATGAAACGTTTGTAAAATGTGAGAAAGATGGAAACTCCCGACAAACGACTTGTTCAGATATGTAAAGTCTCTTGGTAGCGAGGGAATGCAGGACAGGCTCTTCCTCACACTGTACTTTGAGTAGGCAGAGCACGTACTTATTGGGGCGGAGCTTCTCACACCGAACTCTATGCAAAGAAAAATCGACAACTGATCTTATTTTTATGAACACATCTTTCCAGACACATGTACGCAAATGGGTCGTTGACGTCATATACTTTATCATTTTATAAATATGAGATCATTAATTCAAGCAAATATGTCAATTAGGAGGCATTGCTCCCCGTAGACCGAGAACAATCTTCAATCTCAGTCTCAGGCTCACTAGCGCTGTCGCTGTCCTCTGAGTCTGACTTCACCTCAGTCGTGGTTGCGCCGGTGTTCGCTGCTCGCTCCCGTGAGCGCCGATCTTCGCGCATTTTCCTGAAATTGAAGAGAATCACATGCCAAACAAGGCTGAGGAAATTCTGTACGAGAAGCGAAAAATTCGGGGGCGCTGTTCGGCTTGAGAGGGGCGTTTTGCGTTCTCACTAGTTCCTTCTGTTAGCTCTTACGATTTACATGTTACACTTCGGTGAAACCTGTAAATACCAGTAATGCGGCGAGATGGTATATATGAGCCACTTTGATTCGACGAATTTACAGATCTTCACAAAGCAGTCGGAAGTACATTTCGGTGCCCCCACCAAGCCGAACTGCGCCAGCTCTAGGCGCGCTTGCTTGTTTGACTAATAGACAACCAGTTCTCCCAACTGTAACCTCACCTGAATCTGGCCAAATCTAGACCACCTAAGGCACCAAGCGTTGGTGCTCTTCGCCGTGACATCACAGGCTTTTCATGTGGCTCCTCGCCATGTGCCGCTACATCAGAGATAGTCCTCTTACGCATATGAATAGTAGTGGTTGTATCCGGAACATCCATCTGAAATATACAGCAGTCACCCTTATCAGCTGAATGGAAGGTTCATTGCAAGGAAGCGATCCGATTAGTATTAACTAACAAAATTATCAGTTGGTGAACTTTGGGGTGTTGTGTGGCTCACGCCGTGCTCCGAGCCAGCTGTCTGTGCATGTGCGGAGATCCGCCTACAATGGGCGGAGCGTGCACCTTGCGCTCCGCGCTCGATTTTGAAAGTGGCTAATAGCCAAAGTGAAACAGCAGAGACTGAGGCAAAAGGAAAACTTTAGGGAATTAAAGGGGGCCTGCAGAGATATTATATGCAGCTCTCCTCTCCATAGTCTCGGTAAACCGAAGAACCCTTACAATGGATGAAGATGGGTTGGTCAAAGGGGAGAAGCGTGGAAATCGCACACGTTGCCGCTCAATCTTCGTTTTCTCACCGGCATCACTAGCTCTATTCCACTAGAGGCCATTCCACGCTCGTCGTGAGGGCGGAGCCGGGCCCATAATTGTGAATTCCTCAACGGCACGTTTGTTTTCTAAGACGGCCTGTAGACGCAACGCATCGAGGTACAGCGAGCCAGTTCCGCACGCAGAAAAACGCGGAACGAGCAATCGAACCTCACAGGGACCTTTTTTCGCTTACTGCTCCCGGTGTGATTAATACTGCAAGCTTGTTGTTGATCATTCTATAGTTTTAACTGCTATAGAAAAAATATAACTAATAATCAATATCTGACTATAGAAAAAAACTTGCAGCACATACCCGGACAGTCTTCTTGGGCTTCTTTCGCAAACGGAAACTGCCGTGAATAGAGTCCAGCATATCATCTTTAACGGCTTTTTCAATATGTGGAAATGAACATACAAGCATTCGAAATACTGGTTCCATTTCCTAAATAATTGAAGTTTGAAGAACGTTCCATATGAACGTGATGAATTATAGTCGTTTTCGCGCACTTGCGGGGCGTAAAAGGAGGTTCGGTCAGGCGTGGCGTCAGCCAGTCCTCCACCAATTGTTGGAACTGGGCAAGCGAGAATAATTGGTTGAGCACGGGTTGGCGCCGACGACTCCACGATAGGCTGGTGATGGAAAACTGGATAAACTGCCGTCGAGCGTCGAGCGGGGAGGAGGGCAATTTAGATTATCGAAAATAGTAGTTGTATAGTACATCTTCGGGACGCCCAACAAGATAGGGCATATAGCGCGTGCGTGTGAAATAGCAAAAATCACGAGACGTTGAGTATAGAAAAATGTTCTGTACTCTTGGGGCTTGGAACCTTTGTCTTGACCAGATACGATCCCTCCCCGGTGTCGAAATACGATCCCCTGATAAGGATCCCAGCGATGCTTCACCCTGGCTTGATCTTTATTTTGAAGAGGTCTGGGTGAACTAAAAGGGACAGCATCACAGGAAGATAATAAGCGATATTGAAATGATACAGAACCACATGTTATCAGTCTATAACGATCGATTTTATCGCTTTCTGAGCAGGAGGCTAGAACAGGGTTGGTTACCTCCGACGGAAAGTTTTAGCTGTGACTATCCTATTAGTAACTCGTTCTGCATGCCTATCATATTATAGGTGATGAATGCGTCGATCAATAACTATCAGTGATTATCAATAGGAACAAACCTGAAAAATGCGATATCCATGACCGCGAAAATGCTCAATATGGATTCGTTCTAGGTGTTTTTCGACTCGCTCGACAAAGTCGAAGAAAATGTCATAGAGCTGTGCGTAGATACTTGTGTTCACGATACTGACCAGTGCCAAACCAAGCAGAAAGGCACCGGCCAAGAATGGCGAGTACTGAAAATGCAGTAACAGTGGCGATTCATGAGCATAAGCCCGTCACTCCGAGGCTGCGTTCATACTTTGCGGCAGCGACCAATAGCGTTCACCAGAGTCCGTCAGCGTCTACCAGCGCTCACCAGCGTCTCGAGGGCTAGGGAAGTATAGGTATCGATCTAACGCTAGAAAGCGTCTGCCAGCGTGCACCAGAGTGCACCAGCGGCCGGGAGAGGAAATTACGGCACGATAGGAGGGTAGCAGACAGCTTGTACCCTCCCCGCGCCATACTCTCTATCAGCAGCCTACCACCCTCCTATCTTCCCATACGCAGCCAGCTGTTACCTCTCCCATCGTGCCACACTCTCCTCTCCCAGACGCTGGTAGACGCTGGTGCACGCTGGCAGACGCTAGATCGATATCTATACTTTCCTAGTCGCTGACGCTGCCGGACGCTCGGAACGCTGGTGGACGCTATTGGTCGCTGGTGGACGCTGCCGCAAAGTATGAACGCAGCCTAAGGAGTCCGAATGATTTCTTCAAATAGGTCCTCAGAACTCTTTCTGACTCCGGATCCCTAAAGCTCTTATTTCGACCACTGACTGATCTCCTTCTGAAAACTAGCTGATCAAAGAAAGACAGGGTCTATCTTACAACCTTTCGGACCTGTTTTTTTTACTTTACCTAGCTTCAGCTTTTCTTAGCTTTTTACTAATAGCTACTACCACGAATTCTCGAGAAACAAATTGGATGCTGAGCGTTAAAAGGGGCCGTCCGGGTGCTACTTGTTTTGGGCAGTGGGCAGATTTGAAGCTTTAAAACCAGTCACCAACCTGGATGTTATAAGGCATCACATCTCCAAGTCCAATTGTTGTTAAGCTGATAAAAGTAAAGTAGAAAGCATCCGGAAAATCGATGCCTATAAAGACTTGAACTCGATTTTAACTGGGAGACGAAAAACAAAACTAAGAACAGATTACTTGGAGGGAAATTTTATTTACGCAATCAGAATCGCTCCTTTGACAGCAGACGAAAGGGTTTTGCAGTTGGAGTGGAGGGATAAATGATTATGGCGTTCGGGCGTAGGGGCTAAGAAGTGTAGAAAACTGGGACTCTTGAGAAACGGGGGGGGGCATGTTGAAGCAATGTCGCTACTGTTGCGTCTTCTACCTACTCGCATTCTGAATCTTCCCTGTTGTGAAATATTTCGGAACGGATACAGACGCTTTAGTGGTAAATCGCCGGAGGTTCTCATGCTTCAGACGAGAAGAAATTCTCTCAGACGCAATCTTTTGCAAAACTAAAAACGCCACCAGAACGCCCAATATTTCCCCTTTTAACAAACTCTGATGGATTTGGTCCGAATGTGCGCCGTGCATTACGCTTCTACGCAGAGTGGTGGAAAGGTGTAACTTCTGATTTTAGGTGATTTTTGTCCATGCAAGCAGAGGTTTGTTTAGGGTTGAAAGGTCGATACGCACGAATCCGTTTGAGGAGTCATCCACGTACTTACGAGTTCATGCTAATTATTGATATTGCTGATCAGTTTTAATACTTTGTAGTCTTCCTTGCATTCTACGACCCGGCGCAATTTGCCGACGGGAGGGGGGGGGCATTTTGCACTTTCGTTGCTTCACTAGTTCTGGTTTACAAGTCTCACTCTGGTGAAACCTGTGAACTCTTGTGAAGCTGGAGCAAGCTCGTCAAGCCATCATGGTAAAACCTGTCAAGAGGCTGTCTAGATGGGTCGACACGTCGATGGGAAGTCGTTAAAGTGCAAAATGCCCCCCTTATAGAGAAAGATCTCTATTCCATTAGTAATAGTTTGTATTATTGTATTGTACTAATAGTTCGTTCCGCTGTAGATACCCATGGGTGAGCCTTGACCACCTATTGCGCGGGCCGCCCTAGGTGATCTGGCGCGCTGGGGCGGGAAAATTACCGTATAAAAGGGCCCCCAAAGGGCCCCTCATGTCTTCTTATTCTCGTCTTCCAGCTGTATTCTACTGCTTCCTACCAATAAATATTCTACTTATCGACCGTCTCCAACAACTACATGGTGCATCGGCCCGTCTGAGAAACTCGAATCCGCCCAAAGCCAAGGATCGCTACTACGACCAAGCCATGACAACTTCACTATCCATTCGACAAGGGATGCTCACGAAGACATCCAGACGTCTATCCACGATTCTCGACGATGTCGCCAGCGAACTTCTCATCACGCCTCCACTCGACCAAGCGATGAGGAAGACCTACCTCCACGATAAGAAGATTCGACTGGTGAAGCTAAAGAAGAACATCCAAGCAGCCGCTGCGAACGTCGACAATGCATTGCGATCCTACACGGAATCAGCGGACTCCCTCGACGACAGTACTCCTCAACTGTCTGCAGTTCTGGAAAAGGTATCGACAAATGCGTCAGCGGCCCAAGACCTGCTCATACGTGCACAAACAAGTCTGGCAGAGATCGATATGGCAATGGAGGATCTCTCAACATCAGTCACTTCACAACACCAGGATGAAGCAACGCCGATTCACCTTGCGCCCATACCGATCCCCACATTCAGTGGAGAGGTTTGGGAGTGGGAAAGCTTCTGGTCTGCTTTCAACCTTTCGGTTCATTCCAGGAACCTTGAGGACATCCATAAGATGAGTTACCTTGTGGAAGCCCTCCGAGGCGACGCCAGGCGGACAATCAAGCAGTATCAAGTCAGCGGATCGACGTACGCAATGGCGATCGACCACTTGAAAAGGAAGTATGGTGACCCGCAGCTGCTTCTGAATGAACTGGCCGGAAGACTCGAGAAGTGCCATGCTCAAGGAAGCCAAATAGAGGATCAGAGGATACTTTACGAAGAAGTATCATCGATCATCACACAGATGGCACTCAAAGGGGAGTCGGTCGATAACGTTCTCCTCCAAAGACAAGTCTTGTCTAAGTTCAACGAAGCAGTTCAAAGGCACGTGCTCAAGATGAAACACGAACAAGCGGATCAATGGACAACTGGTCTCCTACTTTCGCACGTTTGCAAATTCATTGATACCGAAGCGGAAATCCAGCGACATCTCGGCAAAGCGAACGGAGAGCAGGAATCGATTCAACAGAAAAGCGGTTCAGCGAAGTCAATGAAGCCCAAGAGCGGAAGGATCGAGAGCCGGAAGAGCATCATATGCTTCTTCTGTGAGGAGATGGATCACTCTCCGAGAAACTGTCCGAAGCTCACCACACGAGCACAAAGACTGGATCACATGAAGCGGAACTCCCTGTGCCTGAATTGTGGAGAACGGAATCACAAGGCCAGTGAATGTTCGAAAGGAGCATGCAGGATTTGCAACAAAGTCGGACATCATACTTCCATATGCCGTCAAGCAAATCCTCTCCAAGAGAATGGACCGCAGCCTGGAGCGGAAAGGAAGATGCCGACCGCAGCTCAAAAGCCTCCGCCACGAAAGGCAACAAGACAGAATTTCGTCTCCTCGACCATCGATCACCAGGTCGAGGACGGCACAGATGATGAAGATGTCGAAGCCGTGCTGTGCATGAAGACTACAGACAACGACTCAAAGGACTGCGTTCTCGTCGGAGAAGCAGAGGTACTCAACTCATCGACACAAGCCCTGGAGAGCGTTCACATTCTCCTTGACACAGGTTCAGATCACTCCTTCGTCACTGAAGACCTAGCAAAACGCCTCGGACTGAACAATATCGACACGCTTCGGATGAAGATCAATACCTTCGGAGAGCAGCGGCCAAAAGAGACAGAGTGCGGTGTAACCACTCTCCAGATCATCGATGACCGCGGCACAACTCATCGGTTCAAAGTCGCTCGCATTGGACACATCACAGAACGTCTTCAGCAGAGCAAACTCAGCACGGAAGATAAACAGTACCTCGCTGAAAACGACATTCAGCTATCCGTAAGCCAGAAAAACGACCAGGTACATCCGCAGATATTGCTCGGATGTAACGACACATTTTCTCTACTGGACAACACGGAGAGGAAAATGGAAACGCTCCCTTCGGGACTACGGCTGATCCCCTCGCTGCTCGGATACCTCGTCGCCGGACGGATCCACGAGCACACTAAAGGGAAAGCAATGACTGCTCTAGCTTCAACTACGCCACACGAAGATGAGAAGTGGGACGACTTTCTCGCTTTGCAAGCCTCTGGAATCCAAGAATTTGCAGGGAGCAAAGCTCAAGAGCAGGAACAAATCAATGAGATGGTATGGAACACCTTCGAATCCACGATCGAACGTCATGCAAATGGGTATCACGTCCGCCTACCGTGGAAGGAGGAATCGCAAACGCTACCGGACAACAAGTCGATAGCACTCAAACGCCTCCACTCCAGTCTCTTCAAGCTTCGGACTACGCCGGAGGTATTACAGCAATATCACCAAACTTTCCAGGATCAACTCGACAAGAACATCATTGAAGAAGTCGATGTCCATCAACCGTCCGACGGTAACATCGTTCACTACCTCAGCCATCAAGCCGTGATCACGCCGACGAAGGAATTCACGAAGCTGAGAGTTGTGTTCGACGCCTCCGCGCACTTCAAGAATAAGCCATCGTTAAACGATGTTCTATACCAGGGACCGGTCATTTTGCCTGTCATGCGGGACATGCTCCTACGATTCAGAGTGGGACACATCGCCATGATCGCCGATGTCGAGAAAGCATTCCTGCAAGTCCATCTCAATGTGAAGGACAGGGACGCCACTCGATGTTTATGGGTCCGAGACACGTCGCAGTCACCGGAGGGACCAAATCTAGTTACATATCGTTTCACCCGCGTCACCTTCGGGCTAAACTGTTCACCATTCTTGTTAGCAGGAACAATCAAGTACCATCTGCAGGGACACACGCAGCATACGGATCTGGCTGAAGAATTACAGGACAATGTTTACGTCGACAATGTGGTCCTCACAGCGTCCAGCACGGAAGAAGCGTTAAGGAAATATAAGACTTCCAGAGCGATATTCAAGGAGATGAACATGCATCTCCGCGGATTTCTAACTAACGACGCTAACGTCAACAATGCAATCCCAAGCCAGGACAGAAGCGGACAACCCATCACGAAGGTCCTCGGACTCATGTGGAACTCAAAGGAAGACACACTAGTAATTGAAGGAAGATTTATCGCGAAACCAGTGGTCACGAAGAGAACCGTCTCAGAGCAGATCGCCTCCATCTACGATCCCATGGGTTGGCTAACTCCTCTTCTGGTGAAAGGGAAGCTGTTCCTCCAGTCTCTGTGGAAGTATGGCTACGACTGGGACACGAAGCTCTCGTGTGAGCATGAGAAAGAATGGAACGAATCAATTGCTCAAGTAAATGGCTTCAGACGAGTCTTTCAACGTCTCATTTCATCGCTCCATTCAGAAGTGAAACTGGTGGTCTTTGCGGATGCTAGCACTCAAGCAATGGCAGCATGCGCCTATATTGTGGCCGGTACAGCACCTCACCTGGTATTCGCACGATCGAAGCTCGCCAACATGAAGACACAGATGACCATCCCGAAGAAGGAGCTACACGCCTTAACGATGGCTACGAGGATAGCACTGATGGTACACTCCGCGTTGGCCCAGCAACTCAACTTCACTACCGTTGAAATCTTCACGGATTCCGAAATAGCTCTAAGGTGGATTTCCACTTACCCTATCAAGAAGGAGGTCGGCCGTTTCGTCAAGAGACGAGTAGAGGAAATTCGAGCTATCGTGGAAAACATGGACATTAGTACACGCTTCGGTTACGTTAACACGGACGACAACCCTGCCGACAGCGCCACAAGAGGACTAACGGCCGTCGAAGCTGAAAACCACATTTGGTGGACCGGGCCTCAATTCCTAATTCAGCCCGAAGAAGAATGGTCAAAAGAGCGCCGGATGTTCAAGCTTCCTCAAGATGTGGACGCTGGACCAGAGGAATCGGCTACCGAACAAAACGTCATGTTGACAACAACTTCGGACGTATACAATGGCAACGGAAGCGAACTTCTCGACTGGAGCAGACACAACACCTTAATCTCTGCGCAAGCTTCAGTGGCATACGCGATGCGATTCATATGGAGGATTTGCTCTCGCGTCAGTGAACCACTTGCTTCAAGGATCAAAGAAACCATACCAGAACTGGGAACTTGCCGGAAAACTTCCATCCTCAATGCTAGCGAACGAAGAGCAGCGCTACGTGTCATCATTCGGAATCACCAGAGGATCCACGTTACTGAACAACTGCGACGCTCTGTGAAAAACCTAAATTTGCAGCCAGACCAACATGGAATTTTTCGTTGTCGAGGGAGAATGGACAGAGCGGACATCCCAGAATTGGCGAAGAACCCTCTGTTCATCGCGGCAAAGACGCCCCTTGCGCTATGCATCATCAACGACGCTCACTTGCCGCTCCACCAAGGAATCTCGCACACCATGGCTACAGTGCGAAACGAGTACTGGATACCGAAACTGCGCCAGCAAGTACAAGCTGTAGTCAGGAAATGCATTCCATGTCAGAAGATGAATGCATTACCCTTTCAGTATCCGGCTATGGGACCGCTTCCGGAACGACGCGTGATCAAGACGAAACCCTTCGAGAACATCGGAATCGACTACTTCGGTCCTCTTACAACGAAAGGAAGAGAGGATCGCAACAAAGTTTATGGGCTTATAATCACGTGCATGACGACAAGACTAATCCACATCGAAGTAGTCACGGAGATGTCAACAGAGAAATTGCTGCTAGCACTTCGAAGATTCTTCGCTCGTCGAGGAGTACCGAGGACAATCACTTCAGATAATGGTCCTTCGTTTCTCTTGGCCGGTCAGATTCTCAACGACACCTTCCTCTCTATCTCCAATGACGAAGACCTCCGAGGCGCAATGGCAAGAAGAGGAATAGAATGGACGACCATTTCGCCTTATGCTCCGTGGCAGGGAGCGTTTTACGAACGGTTGATAAAATCGATTAAGCATTCGCTCTTCAAAACAATTGGAGGCCGGATCTTGGAGGAGGAGGAATTGACAACTCTGCTTCAAGAGATCGAAGGAAGTCTGAACAATCGTCCGCTCACGTATCAAGGATCGGAATATGAGCAATTGGTACCGCTACGCCCGATCGATTTCATCGTAAAGGATATTGAGATCACGAATCCGCTTGAAGTTCTACAACAGGACGCTGACGACCCGGAATACACTCCACCGGAAGAACTACTTCGCATTCAGACCAGAAGACAAGCACTAGAGGCTCTCGCTTCCACTCACAAATTGAGTGAGAAATTCTGGTCTATATGGCAGAAAATTTATCTCAGTAGCTTACGAGAAAAGCATAAGCTGCACATGGATACCAAGCGATCTGGAAACTGCACACCAAAGGAGGGCATGGTTGTACTCCTAGCCGATCCCAACATCCCACGCAATACATGGAAAATGGGACGAATTGTATCACTTAAGACAGGCACGGATAATGCCGTACGAGAAGTCGAACTTCGCATACCTAATGGACACGTTCTCAGACGACCAGTCAATCTTCTCGTGCCATTGGAACTACAGGAAGAAGAACACCCTCCAAGAGAAACTATGGCAACGTACCAGCTCCAGCGACACGATTCTTCAGATTTCTCGGTGCAAGAAGAAAAGCATCATCAATACAATCTTCGAAGACGACCACAGCGAGTCTCGAGTTCACCAGCCCATCAGTGAAGAGCCGGGAGTATAGAGAAAGATCTCTATTCCATTAGTAATAGTTTGTATTATTGTATTGTACTAATAGTTCGTTCCGCTGTAGATACCCATGGGTGAGCCTTGACCACCTATTGCGCGGGCCGCCCTAGGTGATCTGGCGCGCTGGGGCGGGAAAATTACCGTATAAAAGGGCCCCCCAAAGGGCCCCTCATGTCTTCTTATTCTCGTATTCCAGCTGTATTCTACTGCTTCCTACCAATAAATATTCTACTTATCGACCGTCTCCAACAACTACACCCCTCAATACTGGCAATCGAAGCCAATATAAGTATAAAGTCATAAATAAAAAAAATAAAAATTAATATAAAATAAATAGAAACAAAAAATAATAAAGTCTCGAAATGCCTACCGGGCCTATTTTCCCTCATTGTGATCAAACACATGGATAATCATAGTACAACCAACGATGTAAATTAATACTAGTGGCAATGCAATCCACATTGGAAGGAAAATTTCGTCCACCGGCGTGGTGAGCTTTTTCTTGCGGAAGTTTCTTAATCAATAATTAAGTATTTCTTGACACACTGAAGGGAACATCTTAACTCATTTAGAACCGAATCGATCGGCCACAAAAGACGGTTGCGGCGCGGTTGCGGCGCGGCACTGGACAACTCTGATATGCAACAATTTGAGGTCTAATGACCCATTGAGCCTCGCCGCGTCGCGACCGTGTCTGTTCTTGGGGACAATCGATTACGGAACGAATGTTCCCTGAATTAAAACAAAGCACATTTCGCAATAATCGTATGGGCGGAGCCAACTGAACCAATTGCAATTCTCATTGGTGGGCACCCACACGATCAGCGTGGAATGTCCTTCACTGAGCACTCTTCTAACCTCCACTTTCTCAAAAAATAGATGTATGTCCTTGTGAGAATCTTCTGAAACCATTCACCAATATCACCAAGCACGACCAACATCAATGGAATCCCTATACAAGCGTAGACCACCGACAATGCTCGACCCCAAGCTGTCTGACACACAATTGTTCCTGAATGCAAACAATTACTCTGAGTGAGCGCTGGACGAGTTTTCCGGCACCGAGGATCTGGACGAGTTTCGCTGCTTGCCTGGATCCGACCACAACTCACCGTATCCGATTGTTGTGAACAGAGTCATCGCGTAGAACGTTGCACTCGAGTAGTACCACATCAAATGTAGGTCGAGATTCTCGGCTTTGTGCCAAGCACTCCCACGAAAGCGGTCCTCCGCTTCCAGCATCGTTTTGTAGTATGTCTTGAATTTCAGTAAAAATATAATCAAAAATTACCATGGTTGTGGCAATTGGGTAGAATGTGCATTCCACGAGTTAGTAGGAGGAGAAAAAGGCGGAGACCAAAAGCGGGCGGGTGGCGCTCTACCTCTCTTTGCCATACTAGAAGGAGTGGCTAGCCAGTGTTCAAGGTACTATTGAGAATCCCCGATCTCCGCCCATCCGGTCATCGTGGAATGCGTCTTTACCTTGAATCCATCATACTGATGAAGATGCAGCCCTGTTCGCTGCGGATACCGGGACGCGTCAGGGGCTTGGTGTCGGGGGAGGGGTTGGCATAGTGCTCACGTTTCCCAGCAGTGTTGTTGCCACCCACTCGTAAACAGTTGAAGGAGAACCGACTGGCACGGGTCAACCCTACCATACCCCCCCCTGACATGCCCCATCATCCGTAGCGAGCAAAACTATAAGGCCTTAACCTATTCACATCATTAACCCAGCAACTAGAGCTGCATTAGTTCATGAGCTGTTATGCCGCAACAGCCATATTTTTCAGACCGCCTCGCAACCGCTCGCAAGACTGATTGACATATTACGCAATACTTCCCATTCGGAATGACATGAGCGTCTAAACAACATTCAACCAGGAACATGGACGGTAATCAACTAGCCATAAATACACTGAGTGAATGCTATCTCGGTGAGAGGGCGTAGACGAAAAGAAACTTGGTGCGGTCAGATTTTTCTGCGGATCGCCCCCACTCTAACCCTGCCCCTCCTAAGTACACTCGGCGTCT
>MU914216.1:0-17917 GCA_036418165.1 Cooperia oncophora | reverse complement strand
CTTCATCAATCAGGACCAGGCAAAAAAGCCTTAGTGGATTTCGTGAATTTTCGACCACCCAGTTTTTTACTTTGATGGGATTTCTCGACTGCTGTCACATTGGCAAAAGTGTGCTGAATGGTGCCTATTTAAATCCGATGAGTATTAAAAAAGTTACGATCGTTTAAAGTGAAACACCCAAAAAACAAACTACTCACCGGTCTGAACCATTCAGGCGGACAAAGTACTGATGCACCTGTCTCATCGTCAGGCTTCAAATGCTGTTCGAGGAACTTCGGGAAAGTGCCATGATGATGGATGAAGCCAATTGGTGGATTCAGCTTCATGTGATCCTCCACTGTAGGCCTTAAGATCCTCATTGAATCAGAATGAATAACAAACAAATTAGTGAATAAAGCGCGCTATTCAATTAGGCATAACCTTAAATTGCTAAAAACGATTGCGAATCGTGAAGGCGGCGCTTATTGCTCAGGATTGAGAGAGGAAGGAGCCCCGGTGTGTAGGTGTGTGTGGAGGTGAACTCGTGGTGCAAAAAAAAGTGTCGCGGCTTCAAATATCTGGAGTGCTCTGCACCAAAATGGCCTTCTTTAATGAAGCAGCTCCAAACGAAGAAACTGATTCAAACGAAGTAATGTTCAATCGTGAGGGAAGAGCGGAAGTCAAAAAAACTAATACCTGTTGGACTATCTACACACATCCCAGGCGCTGTTTGGCGACGGGGGGGGGCTCATTTTGCAAGTCTAGACGAACTTGCTCCAGCTTCACAAGAGTTCACAGGTTTCACCAGAGTGAGACTTGTAAACCAGAACTAGTGAAGCAACGAAAGTGCAAAATGTCCCCCCCCCGTCGCCAAACTGCGCCCACATCCCACTTTTTGGGATAAACAGACATCGATTAGCAACACATGAAATCAATAGCTATTATAAAGCGAGAGCGGGTTCATAATTAGAACGCGTTCAGACTTCGCGATCGCGCGATCGTGAAGTATGAAAGCGCTCTGAGTCTGGACGCGTTCTTAGCGATCCGATCGCGCGATCCATCAACCGTGGAATTGAAGTGATTAGACCGCGAAGTATTAGCCGTTGAATTGTGAACGGAATAGAAATAGGCCGTGCACACCCAAATCAAAGAAGAGAGTGCTTAAAAAGGAATTCATCAATTTACCCAGCTCCGAAACAGCTGAAAAGATGAGAGTTTCCCAACATTAGCGAAGTGATGTTAACTTACCCGATAGGCTGGATAGAGTCATCATCACAGAAAATCCATTTTTCGTGCGAGTTGTCCAAACCTTCAAGCCGTACACATAACCATAATTTGTAGACGTTCACCACAGTGCCAAGACAAAACATCGCACTCGAACCAGTGGGTCCTTAATCAGTTTCATATGGTGCTAAGATGAGCTTCACTTGCCTCCTTCACTAGCTAATACACAACAGAACCAAGACATAAATAAACCCCTAACTACCTTCCCAGTAGGAATATGAGCTTTTTAGGGCGCTAACCTAGTTGGAAGGGACTACACAGCGACATCAGTCCGCGGCGACCGTTCGCGCTTCTCTAGGCCAGGAGAAGAAAGGTATGCTTGTTTCGGTGAGAAACTACAATAGTTGCCCTAGTTTTGTAGCGTGCCCCTTCCAAAAATACAGTGCCCCTTGTGGAAGAGAAAGTAAACAGATTGATGATTGAACCAATAATCTAACGAATCATTAAACTTCTTCAGGTATAATGATTGATCCTGCGAGATTTATGGCCTTAATGTATAACTACTATGGAACTTGCTACTTTAATTCTCTCAAGATCCTAAATGCAGTCAAATTAAGCACAAGCCTGCCCTTTTTATGGAAAGGAAAGTTCAGACACAATAACTGCCGTTTAATTTCTAAATAAAAGAAGGGGCGGTTAATAATCAGATAAATCTGTTCTCTCAAAGATCGATCAGACAAAGATGTTGAGGCGAAATTCCTGAGGATGCCACGACCACCTTCACATAGGTCTTTCCCGCACAGGTTCATTCCCTCCAGAATCGAGGCCATCTTGTACAGTTCTGGCAGTACCCGTCATTTTCGCTCTCGCATAATCAAAAATGCAATAAAATCTAGCCTAAGCCTTTGTCCAATAACCGACGAAAAAAAGAACAAATATATTCATTTCTTCTGACGAATCCCTTCCCTTCACATGAACGAATATGCAAAAACTGCCAGGAATTCTATTCAATAGACTCAAATTGGAGCAGAAGATTGCAAAAGTTCTTTGAATTGTCGCTGATTTTCGATGCATTGGTACTCTTGTCAATGACAGATGAGCTGCTACAGAACCAAACATTTCTACTCCAGACATCTTTTTGAAACAAGGAATCATATGTCTCTAAAACGAGAAACTACACGCTGATGACTTTGGAGGGGAGGGGGAGCATTTGAAGAGCTTCCCTCGAAAGAGTGAGTTTACGTCATCCGAAGCTTCCGTTCAATTCCCAGGCGAAAGTCTTAATTTCCTTTGCGGTTATTCAAGTTTCCACGGAGTCTCTCGAATATTCTACACCCCCCCCTCGCCTCCCGCAAGGTTTTAAGGTCAAAAAATACATTGATTAATATGCTTACGAAATACAAGGGCAATAACATATGGATATTAGGTCTCATAGCTGATCAAATAATAATGGTGTCTCTAGGAAAGACTGAAACCAATCATCGGCGCTGTTCGGCATGGGAGGGACATTCAGATCATGTTAGCTAAAAGTCAGTCACTTTGGTGATAAAATCTTTGAACTCCAGTGGAGTTGCAGAATGGAGCCAGTGAGCTTTTTAGGTCACCAGAGTTTACACGTCTACATAAGATACCTGAGCTGAGTACCGGTCGGTGCCCCCATCATGCCGAACTGCGCCTCAGTCATCTGTTTAAGCGTTTTCATATATATTTGCTCATCTATAGCTCTCGTATAGATCAGCAAATCCCTCTGACAATGATAAACAAATTATAATTTAGTATGGGTGGTTAATTTTCAGCAGAGGTGCTGAGGCATCAAAAATCGACGAATTCGTCTAACCACAAGACTTGATTCTCGATGCCTTGACGTTTTTGTTGAAAAAATAGCTCAAAAATTGGAACCAGTTCATTACGGTCAGACACTGGCAGTCTCAGTAATTCTAACGAAAGCGTCAAGGCATCACAAATCGGTGAATCTATCGCACATTGCTATAGACTCATCGATTTTTGATGCCTTAACGCATTTGTCAAAATTACATTGTACTACTTGAACTAAATCAGATAATTTGTGACACTCATGTGAAACCGCTGATTTTTGATGTTGTGACCCTTTTGCCAAAGATGAATTACCTCAATTCCTGGGTAAGTGGGGGGGGGGTGCATGATCACGAAAATTTTCGCAAACATAAAAACAGCTTCCTTTTTCGTCAATTTTCGCATATCCTAGTCTTCCAGTTATTTTTGAAACATTTATTGTTCAAAATGTATCATTCGATAAGAGCAAATGGGAATCTGGCAAAAGAAAAGCCTGAAAAAAATTCGCGGCGTTTCTGTAGCGCCTTATACCCCACAAAGTACGGTCAATGAAATCAACTGGATTAACACGTTGACGACATGCGCGTTTTTACTTTTTGGCCGCGTGGGACACGCGCGTTTTCTCGAACGCAACCAGCGCGGTACACACATAGTTCAGGACCGATCAGGAATGGCGCTTTATTGGAAATTTGGATCGGAAAAAACTGGATTAGAGCGCGTTATGAATAACGGTAATATTCAGATATAGAACAAAACCTGGCTGGCCTTTAAACTCTCGTTGCACTACGATGCCAGGATATCTTCGTCCGCGAACCACATGTTCATAAAAAAAAAGGTGTCGCGCCCTCATAGCGTCGAATCTTCACCCTATAATTTTTACCATGTATCAACATGCATCCGATCAGCATTTCTCAGCTAAGTGTGGAGAGCAAACCATTCCAGTGTTGAAGAGCAAATCAGTCCGAGCAAATGGTGATCTTTACCCAAAAAGTATTTTGCCTATAAACTTAGTGCTGACTGAATTGTTTCCATTGGACCCTACGCCATTAGTACGAGTACCCAGGCTGACGAGCGTTGGTCTGAACTATACAATGATTAAGAGAAACTAACTAAAAAACCATGCACTGTTGAAAGATATGGATTTGTTGATCGTGAGTTGTATAGTATGCACGCTGTCCCACATGGCCTACAACGCGTGCATTCAATGTGTCTCACGCTGTCGTCAATGTGTTAAGAAAAAAGGCATGTCAGGTAAAAGAAGTGAGAGATCGTTTGAAAGCTTCATTTCAAGAAGCTCAAAAGATTCAAAAAAACCTGGAAGCTCTTCAGAACCCTTTCCGGCAGTATTTTTCTTTGCAGCACCTTTGTCAGGCTTGAAATAATTAGCTCATTTCCACAGACGGTTGCATAATAATATGCAAAGTATTTCAAACTAACTCACAAGGACTCTCCACATCCCCCCCTCCAAATAGTGACAAAGCTACTCCTCCATTTCAATTTCCTTAGACTTCACTCTTTTATTCAATGAAAGAGTAAATTCGCAGCACTGAGTGAACTCACGCTAGTGCGTTTGATATACTTTCTAAAAAATCCGACTTTAATAATATAGTGTTTTCAATCAACAAAGAATTAAAGAATTCATGAAATAGATGGCAAGCCAGGAGATGATTTTCTCCAAGGACAGAGGACACCGGGGTGGATTAGCCACTTACTATGCGTGAAAAGTTGGAAAGTGAAAGGTCAGAGCGGTCACAGAACGCCATGAAGACGTGAGGGCGCAGAGAAAAACAGAAAGTTGGCGCCATTAAAGGGATTGAGTTTTAAAAATATCGCAGGAGAGCATCCTAAAAAGCTTGAGGCTGCGTTCGTACTTATCGCCGTCCTTCCTAGCGTTCTGAGCGCTTTGGGCGAAAAGGAAAATATAGGTATCGTCTAGCGTTTTGAGCATTTTGGTGAAAAGGAAAGTATAGATATCGATCCAGTGCCCTGAATGTTTCAAGCATTTCGCTCAAAACGCTCGAAACACTAGATTGACACCTATAGATGCCTTTTCGCTTAGAACGCTTCAAAGATTTGGAACGCTCAAAACGCCGACAAAAAGTATGAACGCAGCCTTACTAAACAACTGAGTAGCTCTGGCAGCATGGCTTGCAGTAAGCTTCATGTTCTTATTTCTTGGAACATGCGGATCAGGGCCCAAATGAATAGTAAAAATCCTTATTCAGCCTGACTTTATAACAAAATCGATCTCTAAACTACCTCATAGCGTATCGCCCGTTTTCATGTTACCTATCCTGCCAAATGGATGAAGCTGTAACTGGCCATCAAGCAGGGTAGGGAACATGAAAACATGTGTCGATAAGCGTCAAGGACGTTGGGGAAGGCGATTCTACTGGGGGAGGGGGGTGAATAGAGAATACCGCCGCAAAAAATGCGGCACCCAAAACAGTGCTTATTTGAGCACTGGTGCCCACTTTCCAAGTAACCCGGACATGAAGAACTTCTTCTGAGAACGTTTTGCGCAATAATATTTCTTCTTTTCAATATCTCGGTGCTTAGCACCTTCCTCAGCGATCTGGGTCCTGCTTCCCCGGTATGGCCCGCTACCCCTACGGGAACTATGCCTTGAAGTATTAAAAAAGCTTTTGAGCACTGAAAGAAAAATATTTCAGACCCCACACTCCCAACTGACTCTTGTTAGTAGTATATTTTATATCCATCACATGCTATCGGGAAAGCAGCAGCAGGCAGCACAAGCACAGGGTAAAATAAAAGTAATCAATCATGATTGAAAAATTGTAACTGGGAAAAAAACAAAGCTGCCTGTACATTTACATCATTGAAAACGTCAGCGTCAAAAATAAGCGATCCGAAAATCTGACATACCTCTCGGATCAGCTATCATCAGTTTCATCCCGATACGGAACTTGTTCTCCGGTGGTGTTTCTGGCTGATGAGAAGCATTCAGGGTGAGATCACGCTTCCAGCTTTCTTGTTCACCCGAAGATATGCATCCAATCGAAATGTTGGGGTCACGCGCCGCGCGGCTAATGTAAATGGACTAAATGAACCTAATAACCGAGTTTCAGCCGAGGCCGAAGTTGTTAAAGACACTTCATTCTTTCATTATTTAGAAGAACGGTAACGTAGTTAGTTGGATGGAGAAGAGACCACTCCGTAGCGCTTCTCTACACGTCACTTCTAATCAAGGGTAAGGCCTAATGCGAGACTCAGGTGATTGCGGCTGCGTTCATCACCTTTGCGTTATGCGATGCGCAGCGATTAGGAAAAGTATAGATATTGATGTAGCGTACGCTAGCATAAGGCAGCAGGCGGTTCCGCTCGTCTACGTGACAAATAGAACTTTGGATGAGGGTGCTGGCGCGAAAGGTCAGAGCGCAGAGATGTAGACGGCTGCGGCTGCCAAGGCTTCCAAGGATGCGAAACGCCTATAAGGGGGACTGAAGATGGGCTTTCTCAGAGAGCGGGACTGTGGGTGGATGAGCCCTTCAAAAAAATTGGGATGTTTGAGGTCACAGTGATCATACAATGTCATGCAGACGAGAGGGCGCAGAGAAACACAGAAAGTTGACTTGATCAAAGGAATTGAGTTCAAGTCGTTAGACGACCGAGGTCATAACCCTCCTCTCCCAAGTACGTTAGCGCTGGGGAATGCGTGTGCAAAACAGGGAAAGCGTACAATTCAATACCGTAATAGACTTTTGGCGCCAAGGAATTCGTCACACACCCTAGGGTTCCTTCCTCTAGGCTTCCACACGTCTTTTTCTCATCAATCTTGACTCTATGAAGAGAATTGGCGCCAAAAGGATTAGCCAGAGTAAATTGCAAATGTGTTAGAGATAGTAGGAGTCCTAGGTGTTGTAGTGGACTTATCCTTGGCCGGCTATATTTAGCTAATCCTGCAATTTTGCCGTCATCCTATGTTAGTGCTGTAGCGCGGATAATCTATCTGGTATCTATTTACCACAGATGCTGGAAAAACCATTTCCGGCATATCGTCAGTCAGGATCTGCTTTCTGACAGAAGCAGCTACTGGAATGTAGCTTTGCAATCCATAAGAGAGGTACAAGAAGTCGAGCAGTAGCTCTCTGCGTCTCTCACTGAGACACCGCTTTGGAGCTACAATTTAGGATGAGGGCACATTTATTCGCTAGACTTTCACAATGCAAGGGGTCATACTTGGTTGTTGGGAGAGAAGGTCATTTCTGGTCTCGGAAGGGTTTTCGGATTGCCGACTTATCCAAGCTTCCACGCTAGGGTACAGCATCGTGGGAGTCCCATCAGGAGTGGCGCTAGTAACTTGACATTTCAGAGAGAGGGGGGGAGGGGCGGGTGCGTATTGCGGGATCGCAATCGGCGTTCAAGAAGAAACTTTTCCAAGCCGCTCGACAATAGTTTTTGTGGGAAAGCTGGAATTTTTACCAAACTTAGGAAAGGTAGAAGAAAGTTTGGGAACATTAACTTGAACTTAAAACTTAGCAAGATGTTGGGGAAGAAGGACGGGGCGGCTGAGGTGGTCTTGCACATAGCCATTTTCCCCCATCTCCTATCCTGATGAACCCTGTTACGCGCGCTATATGGCCCCTCGCGACGACGAAATTTTGGCAAGATTGGTTAGATGGTAGGTAGGCTGTGGAAGGGAGTCTTACCGACGAAGAAACTTTGAGGGGGAAGGGCGTTCAGCAGACACTTCCATAATGCGACAATGTACCCCTGTCTGAGATAAGGCTACTCACTTCGCGACTCGAGAGATTCGACGTTTCTGGCAGAACTGGCGTTTTGAGCGAATGAGCGAAAAGGAAAGTACATGCAGGCATCGATCTCACTGTTTAGAGAGAATCGGCGTTTTACGCCAGATTAGCAATAGTGTACGGTCAATGCGCCAAAACGCGCGACAAGCCCGAAGCGGCAAGCTGCCACCTACCACTTTCTGTTTCGCGCATTAGTTCGAAGCGCCGATTTCTCCTGAAACGCCAATTCTCTCAAGTCACATAGTTGTGCTTACAGACTAAGCCGTTATGATACAGTAACTCCGTGGGAGCTTTTTTGTGTGGTTGCTACCCGTACCAAAGTCGGAACGAAATAGCTGGCCGTCAGTTTGGGTCACGAGGGGCGGAGTGATCTATTTGGGAAGGAAACAACGAGTGAAAACGCCGCGGGTGGGCTCACTTCCCTCTGTTGGTGACCGTCTTCCGACTGTTGCGAAGGTAGTCATCTGAGGATATTTATCCCAACAGGGAGTAATGAAGAGGAAGTAGCTGCTTTTCAGTGAAACATTCAACGCTGGGAGATCCTAGCTAGTTCCTCGCATAGGTCCTAGAAGCTACACGCGCGGACTGAGCTCTGGTGCTGTCGACATGGTCAATGCGTTGAGGGCACTTACGGCGGGGAGCAGGAGGATTTGACGACGACGCCACAGCGTATTTCGGCGTCGAAGGGCGAGGCTCTGCATTCCGATCAAATCTGCTCGCGTCATCTTTCGTGGAGAATTCCATGTATTCATCGCGCTGGCCTTCTGGAGTCCGTGTCGCCTCTCGCTTATCTCGAAAGGTAGAGTACTTGCTGTATTTTGAAACAGCTGACCGTTCGAGTATGGAGCAGTTGGCGCTGAGATATATGGGGGGGGAGGTACATGCCTACGTGGTGTCGCGGTGGCAGTCAAATCGACTTACGCAATGACATAGGCTGTAAGAATTTATCTGCGTCCTTTTCTTCACCTGCTAGGCTAAGCTCGTTTCATGCAATTTCGATGGAAAGTGACTCATAAAACGTGAATGGAAAGAGAATCCTCAAGCAGTTGGGACAAGTGACGCGACTTATTATTTCTTCCCGCCCCGCCCCTTCCTCATTTCCCAGCCCATAGCCCATCCCACACCTACCGCACTGTATTCTGCGTTGTTTCCGATCCAGTAGAGCCCCATTTGGAGGCAAGGCGTTCCATTGCCATGGAGAAAATGTTCCTCCACAAGCCCCCTCGCACTGAGGTGCACCCCATACCACGGGGATTGGGAGGGGGCGTGGCCGCGTATTCCATTTAAACGTGGTTTCGCCTGCTTGGAACATCGGGACATTGTCGTTTTGGGACAACTGTAATCATGCTTGTCCAGCCCAAGGCGGGATGACAGTCTTTTCCAATTAAAATATCTCATATCTCACGAACAACGCATCCTACGCCATGGTCACTCAGGGAACGCAGCCACGCCCTCCACAACTCTGGGATATGGAATCTAGCCTCCGACTATGGATGACAGCACTTATGACTTACATCCAGCTCCTCCGAGTGCTCGCTATCCTCAGGCTCCATCGTCGGATCCATCGGTACATCATGACCGAATTCTTCCACTTCAGGCACGACGTCTGTCATCAAACAGCGTTTTCACCTGTAAAAAACTCTTTTGATCTACCCTTCCAATCTACCGTTTGCGGCTGACGCACATTTACAGAACCTTACCACCTGGCGACGTTGCAATGGCAAAAATAGGGCGCTGGGACGCTTTTCGGTTGCCCTGGACCATTGCCACGTCGCCAGGTAACACGATTCTGCAAGAATATCACGATCGATCGGAGCAATTTTGGCCCAGATAGCAGCGATGACCCAGTTTCCCTGGAAATGTCCTCAATCTGAGGCTACTGTCGATGTCTACACGATGCTGTGTGGTAGACCTACTAAAAGAACCCATTAAAGTATACTGTAGACGTGGCGATACGGTAAGAGTTCACGACCTACAGCTATACGGTAAAGCGGAAAAAATATCGATATGACGACGCGTTATGCGAAGTGGTGGCGAGCGTGTGCGTCAAGCAATCGGCGCGGTGGTCATACCAGTTTTTTAGGCGTTCAGTGGTGGATCGCCAAGGGGTTTCTGTGTCAACATCGACGTGGTGAACATGGTCAGTGGGGGTTTGCTGATGTGAAGGCTGAATCAGAATTGGCCTATGAAGACGTTGATGGAGTTGAAGACGTCATGGAATGGCGATGAAAGGCGAAGATAACGGCCGAGGCTGACAGCGGCGTCAACGGGAACGCACGTACACATACACAGACGCATACACACACTCGCACCAGACGCACACAAGCACACACTCGCTCGGCCACCAACAGCCAGCCAGCCACACGCGATGCGATCGATCGCCGCCCAGTTGCGGCTGAACACAGCGCCACGGTTTTAGAAGACGTTCACGTACTTTCCTGGAGTGGATTACAACAGATACTCGGGTGGGCGAAGCGGTTGCCAGGGAGTTGACGCGCTATTGGTGATTGCTAGCGAGTGGAATTGGCCTGTAAAAGGCAGGCCGCGATTATCCCACACAGGGTCACACAAAAGCGCTTGAGCGCTATTGAACTGTTCTCGAACACGACCACCAACACTTGCAAACATAACCATTAGGTAAAGATTGTCAATGCACTTGTGACAAGGAGAAGTCACTTGAGGCGAAGCGCTCAGCCCTTAGCCGGTGACCATTCCAAAGCAAGGGATTAGGGCGCTAATCCCGCTGTTGACCCAGGAGTCGTTAAGGTTCCCTCGGCTGTCGTTCCTAGCTTTTGATAACGTCTAAGTGACTCTCCAATCAGTTGAAGAATCGGGGTGTTATTCCGGCAATAGCGATGAATCAGAAGTCGATGCAGTTCGGCTTGGGGGATACATATCGTTATCATCATTATTGCTTTCCATCGTTTGCCTTCATGGGGCCTTGGAAACACTACCAAAGGCCCCATGAAGCAAACCAACACTACCATCCCGGAAAGGCAACCCCGGTGCACCTGTGGCAAACTAGCGTCACCTGAATCTCTAGAGCTTCGGCCTTTTGCCAGTGGGAATTCCAAGGCTAGGGATTAGGACCCTAATTCGGCTTTTGACTCAAGACTTAAGGTTCCCTAGGATGTGGTTTCGTAACGAGTTGCTAACGTCTAAGGTCTGAAATCACCAGAAGTATCAGCGCCTGTCATCCTTGCACTTGATAGGGGCGTGTCGGCGAGAAGGAGCGTGCACACTGTTTGAAGCCTTCTCAGCCTTTTCGTTGAAACGCGTATGCGACAAAAAGTGATAGAAAACGAGTAACACGAAGGATATAATACAGTAATGTCACTTCCTGGTTCAACGATTGGTGCAGTACGGGTGCGGGCGACCGCGCCGCACGCAGCCGCACTGACATTGACTATCAAGTGCAAGGATGACGACTGAATCGTAGTATCTATTCCGGCAATCGCGATCATAAGAGCTCAGAACAGCCTTGGGGGGGGGGGAACTTAGGGGCACTCAGCGCGTTCGGTACTTCCCATCGTATTCATTGTTTTCCAAGAGTTCACACGTGGCCTTCACAAACACTGACTGGTATCACTTCATTCCTCTATCAGGTTTCAATCAGGGCACTTGCGACCCCCTCCCTCCAGCGACCAAATACTGCCCCCCCCCCCCCTTCGCTAGGGATTGCCTAGTTACGATGTGCCCTGTTCACAAATCCTTAGCTGATGGCTGACACGAATAGGAAGTAGCGAGAGTGCAAAATGCCCCCTGCCCTCCCTCAAGCCGAACTGAGCCCATAAGCCTTAACTGTGAGATAATCCGAACTAAGGCTGGATCGCAAGGCAGCTCACTCCGGTATTTCTTTAGTTGCTCTACTTATGGAGCAATCATTTGCGGGTACAAATGAAGCTATGATTGTTCTCGGAATCTCTTCTCAGAATAACAAAGCAGGAACTGAGAAAGACGTCTGGCACGCTGGGACGCTCATATTCACATGACATGTGCGGCTACTTCCAATTGTTGCAAGCATTTTAGGACACAAGGTACGATAGAAAGAGCACTGGCACCTCTCTGAGGGTAAAAGTACCAGAAGGTGGGTACAGTTTAGTGTTGATAGTGTCGCTTATCAACCACAGAAGCAAGGATCAAATTTCAGATCGAGTGCCGCGGATGGTCAGTGGGGTTTGCTGATGTTGAAGGGCTGAATCAGAATTGGCCTTGAAGTACGTTGATGTAGTTCTAAAATTAGCGTAGGTACCAGCCGTACGTCAAAATCTGATTTAAGCGTACCATCACAAATTTGGCTAGTTAGTTGATTACAAGAGCTGGCTGGGAAAATTGTATGTCAGCTGGTTTCCTTACTGCATTCAGAATGCCTTCGCGATTCTACATGGAATTGGAGAGCGTGGCGCAACCCAAAAGGGGATTATCAACGCCAGAAGCTCTTATCCTTGTAAAGTGCCACAAAAGTGCAACGCGTGCATCATTTCTTTCGAGCTGCCACAGATGCAACGACTGTAGGAAGGATACGTGCCGAGTTAGTCAAAGATTCTCAGACTGCGCCATGTATTCGTTCCCTTTTGGAAGTATCTGAGTGAACCTAGCACCTGTCGTATGTACGAGGTGGCCCGAAGTGCGGCTTCCTCCGAATACAACTCGAATTTGTGGGGATACTTTTAGATTATGATCTGAGCCACCAACGTCATGGAGTAAGCATTTTACTTTCGCGAACCAAACTACCCATTCGCGCTTTGTGGCGGGCATTTTTCGTTGGTTCCCATCGATCACTGCCGATGTCTCCTGAAGAGACCTGTTAGCAATATTAACTGCTGTGGAGCTCGTAATAAGCATGGCACTTGACAGAGTCTAAAGGTCTCACCAAGACAGCAGACGTATAGTTCATCAGGATCTAACGAAAGGAACTAGCGAAAGCAGGGCACATCATTAGTTGGGGACTTTAGTCAAAGATTCTCAGACTGCGCCGTTATTCGATTTCCCCCTTTGTGCGAAGTATCTGAGTGAAGCCTAGGCACCTTGTCGTATCGAGTTCGCAACTACCCCTACCTTTTTTGAGGGGGGGGATGCGTGGTACGACCCTGGCCCCTCCTTCCCTCGGTCACTCCTCATCGAATTCGTAGCAGTCGAGCGGGGGGGTAAACAGCACAAGTGAAACTTAGAGCCGACAATACGACCCCCCCCCTTCTCTACCAATTCTTAGATTTTCAGATTTTTCTCCAACTTTCTGCCACTTTTTCCAAAATTCCCGAAAACTTCCCTACTTTTTCCCAAAAATTTTCCTGTCTAGCGAGGGGGGGGGGTAGGTGTATATTTTATACTACACATTGGAAACAGAAAAATCACGAAAAGTCGAACTACACACTTCCCAACACCTTAGAAGGCACAAAAAGGTAAATACGACACCTCCCCCTCCTAACATGAGCAAGCCAAGGACCGCCCCCCCTGATACAACGTTCCTTGAGCAGAGAAAAAACACACTATCAAAATAAAATTTTCCTCAGGCCCAATATCCCTCCTCTCCTGGCGGACCATATAACGACCCTCCCCCAACCCGTCGGGGATTCCCCATAAACGATGTGCCCTGAGCGAAGGTGCAAAGGCAAAATTCTCCTCTCCCCCGCCCTCCCATCCGAGCAGCGCACAAAAGGGGCAAGGCTCAGTTGATATGGGCGGAATTCAAACGTGCGTTCTTGAAAATAGTGGACAAATACTCCACCGCTTCTCTACACTGTCATCTGAAGTCCACTGTTTCAGTGAGAGATTTTCGTTCGATCAAATATTCTCCATAACCACTTCGCCTGCTTTTATGAGCGCCAATAGGGTCAAGTACACTCTCAGAGCTCTTTTTTTATGAAGCGCTAACCTTTGAAGCAATAGCAAAACTAGTTACTAGATCAATTACCCAATGTGTAATCAACCAGAGCAGGTCGTACGTTGGGTGTCCCCAGCGAGGAGTCGTATTTGGTCGGTGGAGGGGAGGGGGTCGTATTTCACTCGAAAAAAAATTGTTTGAAAGTTGATTTCTCTGTTTCATGCGCACTATCCAGTTGGCTGGGAGACTGCCCTGTGGAAGATGGTATGGTCGTACTTGCTTGCTGCTTTGGGAGAGCTCTCGTATCTAAGAACAACTTTTCCAGGCGCAAGAAAATTTTTTCGGTTTTTGTCCTTCCGCGCTTTTTCCGGTTTGACATGTGTTGCACAAATATTTGCAAATGTGGGTAAAAAGTGAAGCGGAAGTTGGGAACTCAGCAAGACGGTTAGGGTGGGGAAGGGAGAAGGAGCGGGTGGGGATGAGTAGCAGAGCTTTTTCCCAACGACAAGACATTACCTGATACCACCATCAAAATGGAACAATAGGCGCGGTCATGGGAACCATGATCACATTGTTGCCCTTGACAACAATTCAATTAAGAGGTGCGGCTGCTGTCACGAAACACATGGCTCTCCCCAGCATGCCCGAGGGCCTTTGGACCTCTGGTACCTTCGATTTTTCAACAAGTGTGAGTAAATTGCTGTTGTTGCCAATTTCGGCAAATGACAAAACATTGTAGCGTCTGCCGTCGAAGAGTACTCTCTACTGAATAGAACAGTTGTAATCGCATGGCTTTATGACGGGCGAATGGGACGATTGAACTCAGGTCTCAGTATTGTTTGTGTCCCAGCACTGATCTACAATACAGTTACTCGTGGTCTGGCACTATACGCAAGCAACGCGTGCCTTCATGTAGTTGTGTGGTACCATCCATTTGTCGATCTGAATGCCGAGGAACAGGCAATATGCACCGACAGTGACGGATTTGTTCTCTGTATAGAGCCGCTTGAAAGCCACAGTGTGGGAATCCTTTGCTATGATGATCATCCTCTTGCGCCACGTAACTTTTCATGCGTTAGGAACTCGGACGGCTTCTCATCTGCCATTCATACAAAAATTGACGCATTGTGCCAGGTTTTCGACTCGGACGGTCAAGAGCCACCCATTTTCATCTAGGATGGGTTGTGCGTATTTCGCAGTGTGAGGCAGCATCTCATGCCTGGAGAACATTACTGCTGGAGGTATAGAATCGGTACTGCGTTCGTGCTTCTATAAGAAAATTGGGTACCCATGCGCCACCCTCTTGACCATCCTCCGTTTATCGGACATAACTCGGGCAGCAGTTGCAGAGGGATGTCGGTCGGCGCGGAAGTCGACAGTGGTCCAGGCTCTGTGATCAGATATTCAGTGCCTGACTTCATCCACCCGTTTTTCTTGTGCAGGATGAATATTATGGGACCATCCACGACAACAAATTTTTTCCTTTCTTCCTTCTTCGGGCTCCTGAACCAAACCTTCCACCTTGTATTTCGAGAACATTACACACAACTACTGGTTCCAGCCCAGTCGAATTTGAGCAGCGCACTTTCCTTTTTATGGACGTCTGATTTTAAACACCCGGCGCCGCCTGAATTGTTTTTTCACCACTCGGGCTTCTCTTCAATTTCTCGAGAACTTTTCTTCAGAGGCTAGGTTCGCCAAATTTCACAGATACACAGCTTAAGGTACTAGCTTCCAAATGGTATAGTAGCCCGCTGCTCTATTCCCTTTGCTTTTCTGCCATTCTCTATATGTGTCGGCCATTTTGAATGGATGAACCTAATAGATGTGATTTTTCTTGCCCACTTACTTGGGAAAAAACTGCCTGAGCGCAGATTAGCAGTGGTCGTACTTGCCTTGATGCCTCTGGCGAGAGGGCTCGCGTGTTAGGCCTTCCCCAGAAATTTTTCTAGTTCTTGCTCCTTTTCGCGCCTTTTTCCGGTTTCCACATGTCGCTTGCACAAATATTTGGAAATGCTGCGTAAAAAGTGGAAGGAAGTTGGGGGAAAGTCAGGAGAGGCGTAGGGCTGGCGAGGGGAGAAGCAGGCGGGTAGGGGTGATAGCAGAGCTTTTTCCCAATGACCAGACATGCCCTGATACCACCATTAAAATGGAACAATAGGCGCGGAGGCTCATGACCATAACCACATTGTTGCCCTTGACAACAATTCAATTAAGAGGTACGGCTGCTGTCACGAAAACATGGCTGTGTGTAGTACATCGCAGTACTAACAAACGAGGACAGAAGCTATGCTTTCCCGATGCAGACATAGCCATGTCTCGTGGATAACGGGTACACTAATATTTTTCTTTTCGATTGAAGGTAATATGAAATTGTAGAACTACGGAAGAGACGTGGACTATCGCTAATGTGCGCTCGGTTGCGGAGATAGGGTATTTGCTTTTTGCTGAAGCGACAGTGGCGATCCTAAAGTCCGTCTCTGAAAAAAAATCTATTTGAGTTCCATAACTGGAGCATGCTGTCTTCCAGCTGACGATTCACGTGTGTGACAGATATTGGTATGATACTCAATGTAGTGAGCGGTACGCTGAAGATGATGGTGATCCGCTATGAAAGATGAAGTCCCAAGTATGTTCCTATTCGGGGAAGGAAATAGCGCAACGTTTCGAGACAACCGCGGCCCTCGTGAACGATCATGAGATGAGATCGCGCTCAAACTATGCAATGGCACGTTTCGCGATAACTGAGTGGGCGGAGACAGATGATCATAGTGCCTTCCTCAATGGTGCTCTGCTTCTTGAAATGCGTATTGTGCAATTAGTCAACAGAGAGTGCGCAGATATCGGGGTTGAAAAACAAAAAGCATGAGCTAGTTGGCTCCCGGTAAAGAAAACAGAGGAGACCGTTGCAAATGTCTGAAAGTTCGTCTATATTCCAGGAAGACAGCGCAGGGCCTCTTCCGGCTCAATACTTTGATTGTTGTCAGTGGTTTGTGCCTCTGAAGACGGTAATGGAGATGGTGAGGCAGTCTTCTGTCTCCGCCCATGCTATCAGTGAGGAATGTGCATTGAGCAAGCGATTCCTCTGGTGTCGATAATTTGCTGACAATTTTCTCTACGGATAAGAACTGAGGAACGGACTTTGGCTTGCCCCATGAGCCATACAGGTCAGGGGGTATGTACTAAAGTACTTTCACGGTTCTATTGGAAATCGAATGCGCGGCTCCTAACCTGCGACTTTCTTAGGTTAGTGCTGCGACTTCATGAAAGCGTTGGACTTCGAAGTCCCAGCCACATTCCCAGGCAAGCGACCACGAAGCCCCCTTCTCCCCCGCAAAGAAAAGATGGAGGAACTTCACATAGGACCTCACTGAAGTGAATGTCAAGGCATAAGGTGCAGTGGGTATCTAACAAGAAAAGCGGACCCTGCAATGGCGCCGGACTGACAAGGGAAGGATGGTAGGTCGAAGTGGCCATTCGATGAAATATATACCGGCTGGAAGGTCTTCGGAGATCGTGGCAGCATGGCCGAGTGGATACGTCGTAGGGCTCACGGATGCGTGGTCGAGGGTTTGGATCCTTGATGCGTGTGCTCTTTTGCATTTTTTCGAAAGTGGTCCCTGTGCACTTCAAAGCTATTTTGCATAACACTTGTCCCTGATAATGTCGTGACGTAATGATTCTGAACTGATGGAGCCATTGCGAACGATTTCATGGAGATCACCTCCGGCTGAAAAGATTGTCATACGAGCCGAAAACTTCCAGCAGATACGAAAACACTTTGAGATAGACATAATTCAACATTATGTGAGTGGTGAATGAAGCTCTTGCCCATCGCGATCTCCAGCAGCATGATTGCCACATCAACGCCACTTCATATGGAAGCATTTTCCCCACTATACTCATCTTCGTGCACAACTTCGTGCGTTCGGATTCGTTTTCCAGTCATGTCGTTTGGAGAATAAAGTCATTTGAAGGCAAAATCTTCCTTTGGAATGCACTTTTGTTGTGTATGCTTTTCAAATCAAAGAAAGAAGAAGACAACAGCCAGAAGTGATCTCTATGGAATGGTTCGCAATGGCTCCATCAGTTCAGAATCATTATAACGACATTATCAGGGACAAGTGTTATGCAAAATAGCTTTGAAGTGCACAGGGACCACTTTCGAAAAAATGCAAAAGAGCACACGCATCAAGGATCCAAACCCTCGACCACGCATCCGTGAGCCCTACGACGTATCCACTCGGCCATGCTGCCACGATCTCGTCAGCCTTACGCCGCCAATTTGTAGTGTTCTCCCCCTAAA
>MU914215.1:7636-22640 GCA_036418165.1 Cooperia oncophora | reverse complement strand
TAGTCGTTATGACTTCATAGAACCCGTGGGGTAATGCTGGATGAGGTTCGGTTGGAAATACGCGCTGTACTGGACCTCTGAGCTACTGAACTACCCCCTCCCCTCTATGAAGATCGATTCAGTGGCATTCTGGGTTAAATCTTGACATGGGAACTTGACATGATATGAGCATCAGGTCAAATATGTAAGAGTGTAAGGTATGTAGGGTAAAGAAAGTACAGAATCGGATCGGAAATACTTGTGCTTTGAGTAATTTTTCAAATGAAAAGCGGTTGTAACGTCTTTACCGTCGATCCGAGGAAGAAGTTGGATGAGCGATCCGTCTCGAAATGTTAGAAACTTTTTCAAGCGATGTACTTGAAATGAGTTGCGGTGAAAAAGAGACTAAAGAACCTGGTCCTATCAAAGATATTTCTATATTTATTCTACAGCACATCTCTATTGCTTTCAAAGAACTCTCTAACGGGAAAGTGGAGTGTCTCTGCAAAAAGGTATGCAATACAGGGAAAAGCCTTCTCAAAGTGGTCAGGTTGGGATTAAATCCTACCTCGCGTCTTTCCTGGCTTTATATTCTCTGGACCTATATAAACATAGAGAAGAGGTGGGAGGAAAGGGGGTGGGGGGGGAGTGACAGAATAAAATACCAATGGGAATGAGAGCTGCTCAAGAGGCAATTCCAAATTTCACCGGAATTCTATTGAACCCAACGACAGATGCCTCAATTACCTAGACAAGTACATTACATTTTTATGAAGGTGGAAGATATAGCAATTACTCTCAAGTACATTTTTCTGTCAAGCCTGCTCCATGTAATTACCCACTCGAGTTTGGTTGCCATTTGCTGGGAGAAAGCGGCGCAGTGTTCGGCGCGAACTTCTACGGGTCGTGTTTCATCTAGACCCTCATGGGGCTTCTTCTGGTCCTCCTAAAGGTCCAGTCTGAGCTTAGCCATTGAAAACCCAGTAGGCAGCGGAAAATACATAAGTGTGATTCCTGCAAATGATAGGGCGCGTGAGGCGGCGCGTGTTGGAGCGCAGAAAGTTTTCTTTCAAAGATGATGCCATCCCAAGCCCGCTACATTTGGTGGGGAAACTTGCCTGGCTGCGCTCCAAGCCATGCAGAAGTCCTACGCCGTGTTAATCGCTGGGATAATAAGTATATATGTTAGCTTTTTCCCAGAGCGAAAACTTGAAACTTGTCGAAAGCGTCCTAAATAAGGCCATACTTGCTCCATTCAAAAACCGAAATTCTGCTGGAGATTTGAGAAGCTGGACAAGGGCAGTCAAGAGCGTACGAACGAGCGAAACGACAGACACCAACAACACCGGTGGAGTCACTTTAGCTGAGAAAAAGGGAACTTGAGCAGTCTTCCCGTCCTCTACTACTCAATCTAACAACTCTGCGAGTGATGAAAACTGGTATTAGGATCCCAATATTACTTGTCATTAGTACTGTAGCTTGCCCACGAACCGGTTGATTGTATGCCCACCGTCCTCGGAAATGTGCCTTCAGATGCGGCCTGACCTTGTTGCCATACTTTTCGTGAAAGTAAGCGCAGGCGATATTGACAGTGGCTGTTTGTTTGGCAGGTCAATTCCTTGAGTAGAAGGACAAACCGCTACCCTCAACGCACCCTCATGCTCCAATGCGTGGCACATACACAGTGTAAATCAATTTGCCACTAGAAGCAGCGAAACTCATGTTTAATTCAGCACACGCAAGGCTTGGCACCACGTGTTATGTCCTCTTGCGTGCCGCTTGACATTGAATGGGCACGGACGCAAGTAATGACAACTCAATCTCTTAGCGGCGCGCCGCTTGCCACAAATAGCAGGGCGGCATGTTACGATTGTCTTGTCACTCACCCCACCTCAGACCAACGTCCAACCAAAGAAATCTGCAGCTCAATAGGAGAAGAAAACACCATTTTCCCTTCAAGCAAGAACATTCGCTTAACTCGCTGGCTTCACTTTTCAAAGGGACCCGTCTGTCTGGAAAAAATTTGTTTCTGTATCCGTTTGTCACCGCACTACCCCATCTTTACTGCTGACAGAACTACAGTACTCAGTGAGGGACATTGACGTAGCCATTGTATGAATATCAAACCAATGTAGTCAAAATTTATTTATTTATTTATTTATTGATGTATACTCAAGGGTACGCCACAAGTTATGGAAACCAACACAGTTAGGGCATAATACAGCCAGGTATACTGATAAAAAAAGAATAAAAAATTTGGAAACAACACAATATCATTTAAATGAGCAAAAAAATTAGGAATAATTCAAAGGAAATCTAGGTAAAGCATATAGGCTGTGTTTTCGAAGCGGGATCAGAAAAATCACCGGAACCTTCCCTGTGTGTAGTGTAAGGCTGTTTTCCCCTTTAGGCAGATGAAAGAGTCCCCCGCGAGTTCCTGGTCCTTGGTTCTGAACGCAAGGATTTTAGAGCGGACGAATCAGTACTGGATTGGGGGGCTGTGTGCGAGCTATGAGCTTTCAAGCGCGCGTTTCGCAAGCGAATTCGGTGCCGTGGATCGCCAGGGTGAAGCAAAACCCCAGGCGAGCAAACCAAGGGGGACCTCAAGCGAGGGGTTCATCACCCCTCCGGCTCATCAAACAACTGGTAACACAGTTCGAGCCCGCGGCCGTTCTCCAAAGCATACTTTTAATTAACCAGCCTACAGCCTCCTATTACCAAATGGTATTAGCAAGAGAAGGTGCCTAAGAACATATTGCCGAAGTACGTGACCTGATCTCAATCATGAAATAGCAAATAATAGACGGGAGTATTCAGTCACTCCCTGAATACAAAGTTTGTCCAGCTAACGCAAATGCTAAAATATACTGGAATATCCGAGCCCGAAGAATTGGAGTCAGCCTTATTTGACACGACAGAGCGCCAATCTGCAAATCGGCTGCCTTTCGCAAGCAACTGCATAGGGTGAACCGCTTTCAAAGCCACTGCGACAACGGATGAAAATGCTGTGCATGGCTCATACCAGAAAGAGACTGAATAACGCCCGAAGCTTGATCCATCATTACACACATGAATCATTCGTAAAAATTCCAGAAACTAGAATTAGACAAAAAAAAGAGTGAGCATGGGAACCATCCGCACGCTTCAATAATTCTAATGATTATTATCTTGAACTAGGATCCAGGACATAGCGCGAATCGAAATAGCGGTAGGGTTTGGACTCCAGAATTACTGTTCCAATTTGGAAAATTCAAAAACAAAGGCGTTTCAAAAAGAATCGAAAATGAAATAAGGAAATACCAAGGCGATCGGGAGAATTCTGGGCGATAAGAATATAAGAGACAAGACAAAGATAAGAAAAGAGCATTGAAAAGGAAAAAAAGAGTAGTATCGATTGAACCGAACAGCTTCTTAGTTATTCATGGAACCAATTATTTGGAAAGCTTCTTATCTTCCGCTCCCAGTTAATGCCTCTGAAGCTTCTTAGGTCCGGTTGCCCTAGTAATAAATCACTTTTTTGCCCTACTTTGACACCTCTCGTGCGAGATCGTTTAGTACGAAATTAATTCATGTTGAGACCAAACTGATGTAGGAATCGGGTGAAGGTGCCACAAATCGTGAACAATGTTCTAAGAAAGTGGGGGGGGGGGAGCATCCTTCCCTAAATCAGGAGCCGATCCAGGATCTGACCCCCAGACCGCGCACACGGTAAGTAGCGACACCTGGCACCGCATTGCTTACGCTCCTCGCAAACTGGTACTGTTGCTATGTTATCAGATTATAATCTAAAAAGACAGTTAGCTAGGTATCAGCACGTTTGAAAGAGGACCAGTACGTTAAAAGGTTGAAAATGCGATTTCAGAGGCTACAAGTTTTTCCCTCGACTGTACCCTGGACTACAACGTGCAAGGCCCTCAAGACCGCTGTTCTCTACCCTCAGGAAAGTGTTGCCTAAAGAAATAATCCGGTGGGCGGACTCTATTGACGTGGGCGGAATTTCAGTAAAATTATGGCCTTTTGTTGCTGTCGCAGGCAATTTGGCATAGAGAGCTAATTTCCATCCATTCCTTTTTTGGACCTTGCACCAATCGATAATGTAGTTTGGAATAAAAATGCCAAAAATTTACATTAATAGTCATCTTTGAATTCGAACCACTGCACCATGGAGTGACTGCTTTACTTTACTTACTTGCTTTACTTTACTTTACTTTCTCAACATAGGCTGTGAGATATCCTAGCCTTATTACAATTGAGCCACTGTTTCCTGGAAAATCAGCTATAACTCAGAGGGAACAAGACTTTCATAATCTCTATGTCGTTTTCTACCGAATGGCAAAGGTTGTGCCGTGGCAAGCAGTGCTTTTACCACGCACACAGACCGAGGTTCCAAACCCGAATGTTTCTCACAAGTTGTGTTACAGTCTTACAAGTTGTTAGTTTGGACAAACCAGGCCATTTATTTCTCCACCGCCTGTAATTCAGAACTAGATCCGTCCGTCCACGGGCCGGGACGAGTTGGGCTGTCTCCTGAACCAACCGAACCTCCCGTCGGGTTACTAGTTCAGAAGTGTTTGGCACCATGAACATACTCCTCAGTTCATCGCTCTGCACCCAACCCCCCCCCCCTGAAAGACTTTGTATAGGCCGACCCGCTATCGAAAACCAGGCGCAGTTTGGCTTCGTTTTGCTGGTGCACATCACTGCCGAAGCTTTTGCCCTTTTTCCAGATCTTTACTGTGAAGCCATGTAATTGCATGAGGTTCGTTAACACTTTGCAGAAGAATACAGGTTTCCCAGGGTGTAAGTTGAAGTGAACGTGAAAGTAACCAGAAAACTAGTCAAGGGAAATAACGAAGTTCCAAGTAAAAAATGCCCCTCCCAAGCCGAGCAGTTCTGAAAGCCCCTTCAAGCCCGGAATGAAAGTTAAAGGCGTAGCTTATCCTTGAAGGCAGTTGGCACGATAAGTCCCAAGACGAGTAGGATTGATACGCCTGGCAGGACGGAATTCCGCGCCCTTGAGCAGGCGCTGCGTAGCGCCTTTTCCAAGGAAGGTACCTTATGCCCTATCAAGCTGCAACATACCGACCCGAACGCCCACCGCACCCGCCCGCCCACAAATGGACGACTGATGCTCGTATTGCTTCATTTGCGAAGTAAAATATGAAGCGAAGGGATTGATATGAAGCGGCCGCGGTGCTGCATGGATATATGAGTACATACGTGCAGCCGTACTACCGTAGCGGTTACTGGCACGATGCCTACAGGAAACTCGTCCAAAGTGGCTTTCTGAGTCACTGAGGGCTTTTCTTCGCAGGTTTTTGACCGTTTCACTTCGTTTTTTTTGTCATTTTTCCACTGTTTAGCATTATGCTAGCACTTTAGGCCGAATGCCAAATTATCGTGCCATATGCCTCCAAATAGGAATAAAACAACGCCGAAATGCATACGTACCAGCGGTTTTTCATCTATCCAACACTACAGGAAATGATTTGAATTCTCAGTGAGGTAGTAGGTTGTGAAACTGCAAAAGTACTGCAATGAATAAGCATTCTTGAGAGTGCAAATCAAGAGATTCTGGTCAACTAGAAGGGCTGCTCTCTTTTTATAGGTACGAGAAGTTGAAATTGAAAGTGCAAATGAAAGTGATCCCCGCGGAAATGGAAAGTTGCTTTAGAACTAGCTGTAAACGATCAATCCATTCTCGTACGCCGTTGTTGATTGGAAAGGCAACAAAGCTTCAAAAGCGGCTGCTGTCATGTAATTTGCATACGTACCAGCGACTACAGCCGTGATCTGATGAGCAGGTTCACTTCTTTCATGGATCACAAAAAAAACTCCATTCAGAAGGGAATTGATTTGCAAATTCGAACGAGTAGCTCGAAAGTGCATAAAAGGTCAGTACGGGACTCGTTTGCTATCGAATTTGGACCTATATATAACCCTGAAGGCACGATAGTTCGGAATTGGCCCAAAAATATTGGCGAGGGTACTACACAGTGGGGAAAATGAGGATAAAGCAATGTTGAGCGGTAGAAAACGTGCGGAAATGTCTTTGTTCTGCGCGGCACTCGACGAGCATTTTTGGACGAACTTCCCACTGGCATCGTGCCAACGACCGCTTTGATAGATACGGTTATACGTATGAGTTGGTATATCCATGTAACAAAGCTTCATATTCAGTTGCACTACATAAATGGACTGGTAAGATTGCCGCCATCGATATGACTGCACGGCCACTGTGAGCGAGCGGTCGTGGTGGACGCCTGGATCTGTTTATTGCATCTTGGCAAGGCGCTATGAAGGACCAGGGTACAGCATCGTTGCGTGAAACAATAGGGTGGTCGTAACTTTTCGGTTGGGGAGAGGGGTCGTATTTGGTCGTTGCTAAAAGAGGTGGGTTGTACAGTCCTCATTATTGCGGACTGTCGGAGGCGGCTGTGCAACGCGGTCCAAATGGGCGTTCGGCCTCGTTGCTCTACCAATGGCGATCGGGTAAAGATCGATTTAGGGAGGGAGCAACCAATGATGGAAACGCCGCAGGTGCGAATCACTGATTGCGACCCGACAATATCGGTGATGTAGAGTGTATGTGCCATCAAGAGGAATTTACTGTGTTAGAGAAAAAATTTTCTCTATGTTTCTTGATTTCTCGTGATTTTTCCTGTTTCATGTGTACTAACGCTCCCTCCCGCTCGACGGGAAATTCCTGGGTGAAAAACTGGAAAATGTGGGAAACTGGTAGGCACATAGGTGCTGGGGAAGGGAGACCGTGCAGAGACTCTGCTTTAGAGGGAAGGATCATGCTGACACCCTCCCCCGAGGAGGGGGGGGGGTCGCACTGACACCACCATTTCACACACATGCTCTACCCTGATAAAGGTGCCCTTGTTGCCAAAGGCGCCATGCAGCGCCTGCTAAGAGGCTCGGCATTTTTCGTGCTAGGCGTATCGACCCTGTACGCCTTCTTTACCGTGCCACTTGCCTTCAAGGCTGTTCAAGCAACCCGACTCGAAGGTGAGATCGTACAGCTTGCCACTGTACGCATTTCCCGTACTCTCTCGGGAATAAGGTCTGACTCTAAGCTATCGTACAGCTTGCTCCACCGTGCGCAAAGGTCTTACACCCTACCAGGGATATGGTCATTCCTGAACATGTACTGAAATTAGGACAATATTGCATCAGTACAGTTCTACTGGCAGTGACATACAGATGGCCTTCGTACTACTCTGCCATTAGAGCTGTGGCTCTTTTCTTAAACTGAAAACCAACGCATATCCTTTAGAAGCACGGGAGACGATAGCAAAACAGATATGACGCTCACTATTTGAACACGATGGGCTCATTGACACAAATACGGAGAAAACAGGAGAAAAGAACGTCAAAAATGTTTCAAATAAGACCTCCTCACAAAACTGACGTTGTACAAGTTTCCTGTGCACCAAAGAAGCCTGGATCAGGCTTTCCAAAGAGTAAACAAGTTCAAAAAGTTCTATGATAAGTGATATTTACCTTGCGGTGTTTTCTAGTTCCACCTGCTCGGGAGATAGCTTCTTCATCATACTGTCATCGAAGCGTTCTACGCTTGCTATCGAATCCCGGAAACGTGGAGATGCCATTACAGCCACTCCGTAGGTGGTTTTTGGTTTGCTACACAGAAGGGCTTCAAAGCCTCGACCGATATCCCTGACTCCCTGTAACTGGGGACGATCCGTTTCACTGGCACAACAGCACACTGGGTCTTATCTGTTTCGCTTCTCCCCGAGATTACCTCTGCAGCTCACATAATTCGCCCGCAACGTACCTAACATTGTGACGGTTGGTACGCGGGCCTTTCATGTTGCATGACTTTTGAAACTAAGTTGTGGCCTCCGATGCCGTCCTTAGCATCGAGGGACGCATAGTTCATCACTCGCCGGTCTTATACGAGGTGCTCGGCCTCACCGGACGTTGTAAGCTAGCATTGTTTCGGAAGTCACATGACATACTGGACATTGGTGATGTGACTTGGGTGTACGTAGGTCAGCGCGTCGAAGGCCTGTCACTGCGTCGAATGTCTGCGATCAGCTCAGCTTGTAGCTTCGAGCAGTTTCCGGTGGCACTACGTGGAAGAGCAGAGTTCACCATCCTATGACGCCTCTGCTCAAATTGTGAAATCTTGTTTACAAACTTGCAACAGCGCTCGGACAACCGCATCATCGCGATCATTTAAGCGTCGTGAGGCTATTGCATGAAATTCATAAGGCTGAGAACGTGCAAAGGCGGTCTCGGTAGGTAGCAATATCGCTGAAACGCCCCCCAAACCTATGACTTCGTATAGAAATGAACATAGAATTGCTCGTGGCAGCCCTTTTAAAAATCCTTCACGCCCGGCCTGGCGAATTCATTTGTCGCTCTACACGATCATGTTGAGGCGAACTTAGTTTAGACATTGCTCACTATTTGGACAGCCCGGACTCATCGGGGCGACCACCTTGCCCCAACCGTGGAATTCTCCCGTTCTATGCAGCAGCACAGTCCTCATTTCCCGCCTCTGGTGAAGAGCATTCCGATAGGTAGCAGAGTCCCGCAAGATGTCTGATGTCAATAATAATAGAATATCAGGAATGAGGCTGACCAATAAGCTCACGAAAAATATTCAAAGGGAGTAGGGGGTTTTGAAGGTATGGTCCACTATCAGGCATAGAAGTTGAAAATATGGCGTCGGGAAGGTAGCGTGGCCTGCGGCAAACAACCTTGTAGCGGTTTCGCGACAAAAAATTTAGAGGAGGGGCGCTATAACGGAATAGTAGCGGTTCCAGTGACGCCTGCCGTTTTCTAGTGGCTCCGCCCTCCAAGGCCTGAGCCCTCAGCCCGCCTCCACCGAAAAACGAAGCTCTAGGACGAAAAAGCGTGAAACTCGTCACTTGTGCGGTCGTAGAGTTCTTATCGGAGCATCAGCTGTACGGATGAATGCGTAGTGCTGAAGAGGAGGTAATCGGGCAGGTACAAAGCGGGACCGGAACAGAATTCTTTTTAAGGCGGTTGGCATGTTTTTTCGCTTTTTTCATTCACTATCGAGTTACTCACAATCATGGCGTCTATATGCTCACCCCTAGTCCACTATCTCTACAGGGTTGGCCATAAATACAGCGACAAGGTTTTACCTTATATCTCAGAAAGCAAAAGTACACAATCGAGTCATGAAACATAAAGATTATACTTAAGTAACAAACTGGTACATTAACAATCATAAGTTACTTCTCGATTCGGCCACCTTTGGCGCGGACGACAGCGCGGAGTCGCTTGGGAAAGGCGTCGATGACCGGACGCAGGAGTGCGTCGTCGATTTCGTCCCATTCTCGGATGAGCGCTGCCTTCAGAGAAATCCAAATTGGGGTGGGGAGTGGCGCAGGCCTTGCTCTCAAGGTAGGACCACAAGTTATAGTCCAGTGGGTTCAAATCCGGTGACGATGCCGGCCATTCTTCTGCCGAGATGAAGTCGGGGAGTTCGCTCTTGCACCACGCTTGGACCACCTTGGCCTTGTGGGCGGGAGCCCGACATCTTGCTGGAATGTCCACCGCGGGGCGTCTTAAGTGGCACACCCATTCGGCCCGTGGAGAAGAGATCTTCCAGAATCGTCCTTAGGTAGTAATCTTTGTCGATTTTGACGCCGGGGTCGACGAATATCAACGGCGTCTTCCCCGAGGCACACACCCCTGCCCAAACCATGACTTGGGCAGGGTGTGCGGCCCGGTGAACGACTCTTCCTCTTGGTCTTCTCCTCGGATCCGTTGCGATCACTCTGACGTTCTGAGCGTTGAACTGCTGCTCGACGGTGAAGAGCTTCTCATCCGAAAAGACGATCGAATGGTGGCCCTTGTTGCGCGTCCGAAGCAAAAGCTGTCGGCACTTCTTGACTCGCGCCTGCTGATTCGAGGCGCTGAGGATAGCAGCCTTCCGAGTACGGTAGGGGTACATTTTAAGGTCCTCCTAGACGACCCTTTCCATTGACATCCGCGAGATTCCCATGTCGCGAGTTCATCGCTCAGCAGATGCTCCGAGTCGCGTTTCTTGCTATCCGCTTTCTGACGGCCTCGACGACCTTCGGCGTGCGAGCAGTACGAGGTCTTCCACTTCTTCGGCGGTCTTGGAGTCCACCAAGGTCTCGATAACGTTGGAGTGTGCGATACACGACGCTGCGGTGGATGCCGAGGTGCTTAGCGATCGTGGCGGGTGGGCGGCCGGCTTTGTGCAGACGAACGATAGCGGAACGATCAGGAGAAGGCTTCACCATTTCACTATGAATGGACCAAATTTAACCAAATTTTAACAGGAGTTAGAAAAAATGATGAGATTGAAAAATCCATAAAACTGGCGCGCTATGTGCGCGATAGAATGTACGCTAACTGCAGCAAGTCTTGTCGCTATAATTATGGCCAGCCCTGTAAGGCTGCGTTTATACATTGCGGCAGCGTAGTGTAGCGTAGCGCTTCCAGCGTACGCCAGCGGCAGTGCCGGGGAGAGGATGGATATCGATCTACCGTTCCCAGCGTCACCAGCGTACTGCTAGGTTCGCCGCGTTTGCGCTGTGTTGCAGCGCAGGAGTAGAGGACTACTGTGGCCGTGTGAGAGACGCGCAATCTAGTGTGCTATTGTAGAGACTATGTGGCCGTCAGAGACGCGCAATCGATGTGTTTTGTACCCTCCAGCTCTCCCATAGTCTCTACTCCCCTGCCGCTGCAAACGCTAGCAAAACGCTGGTGAAACGCTGGAGAAACGCGCTGGCGCAAAGTATAAACGCAGCCTTACAGGATATGAATCGCGGCTTTGCTATAATTTAAATCAGTAAGTTAAGAGCCCCTGTGCCTGTTCAATGTCTTACCCAGGACCGTCCGCCACGTCGTCCATCAGCAGACCAGCCAGAACTTTATCAAGGCTGAGCAGCATGGCATTAGAACACAGATATTAGCATTTTGCTAGCGCTGCCATGCCCTACCACGCACCATCAGCGTGCGTAAAGTGGAGGAGTATGGAGCTATAGGAGGGGTAGTAAAACCAGCTCGCTAGAAAATGGGCGCATAAGTGAGTAGCAGGACAAGCTGGTACCCTTCGTATCGCCCTCCCATCTCGTCTATCAGCAGACTGCCTAGTCGCCGGTAGACGCGGCTGCGTTGCTAGATTCGCATACTTGTACTTCATTAGGCTCGAAGGACGCTGTCTGTCGGCTGGCGAGACCCTTTGCAACAGATATCGTATACTTTACAGTTCGCCTGCGCTGCCAAGGACAGATCGGACCGGCTGTACTTGAGTATTGGTCGTTGGTGGGACGCCTGCGGCTAAGTATGAGCGCAGCCTTAGGCAAATCTGTCAGGCTGTAGCAGGTTCTGACCACCAAAGACGTTCGTGTCCCATACCTTAGGCTGCGTTTATACTTTGCGGCAGCGTAGCGTAGCGCTTCCAGCGTACGCCAGCGGCAGTGCCGAAGAGAGGATGCATATCGATCTAGCTTCACCAGCGTCACCAGCGGCACGCTGGCGTACGCTAGCGTGCGCTAGCGGCACGCTAGCGTACGCCAGCGGCACGCTAGCGCACGCTGGCGTAGCGAGGGCACGGGAAGCATAGCTATCGATCTAGCTTCACCAGCGTTTCTCGAGCGTTTCTCCAGCGGCACCAGCGTTTTGCTAGCGCTTGCAGCGGCAGGGAGTAGAGACTATGTGGCCGTGAGAGACGCGGAATCGACGTGTATTGTAGAGACCATGTGGCCGTCGGAGACGCAGAAGCGATGTGCATTGTAGAGACTATGTGGCCGTCGGAGACGCAGAAGCGATGTGCATTGTAGAGACTATGTGGCCGTCGGAGACGCAGAAGCGATGTGCATTGTAGAGACTAAGGGCGAGTGAGAGACGCGCAATCGATGTGTTTTGTACCCTCCAGCTCTCCCATAGTCTCTACTCCCCTGCCGCTGCAAACGCTAGCAAAACGCTGGTGAAACGCTGGAGAAACGCTGGTGACGCTGGTGAAGCTAGATCGATATGCATCCTCTCTTCGGCACTGCCGCTGGCGTACGCTGGAAGCGCTACGCTACGCTACGCTACGCTGCCGCAAAGTATAAACGCAGCCGTATACCGTGACTTGGAACTAATGTCCCACTACATGCGCCGAGGAGCGATTAGAGAGACCATGGTTTTGGTTATCCTCCCCTTCCTGACGCTTCTTATCGGATTTAATCAACTGATATCAGTCCCTGTCACCCACCAGTAATGTTCTTGTCCCATATCCTATATCTACCTCACCTGGAACGACGGCTCATCACCGTTGAGAATTCACTCACAGGCCGGGGACGCTCTTTGGTCGCTGGAGGAGGAGGGGGGTCGCATTTGTTGTTGTTTGGAGAGTGGACATCCATTACTTTCTGGACTCGGAGATAATTGTATTCTCTGAGTGTTCACATAATTTTGGAACAAGGAAACTTCGTTATAAAAAGTGTGAGCTCGCGCAGAAGATATTGCGTAATGAAGCTTTCACGGGTACTTCTGTTCAGGAAAATAGATAGTAAACGTTTTCTTTCGTCAATTAATTTTAATTTTTTAATTTAGTTGATTAGAAAGATTTCCTCGAATAGTCAAAATTTCGGATGTCCACATATCTTATAGTACTCGTTCAATTATTTATAGCACTGAATCTCACCTCCATCCATCTGCATGTCAATAAAGGAGTACTGCGACAAGTTCTTTATTATGTTGGCTGAGAGTTTCCTGTTTCCGTGCACCACAACAATCTGCTTTCCTGTAGATTTTTTGAAAGCACTCACGAGGCGTGAATCAAGCGTCAAACTTTCCAGTCTTGTGTTATTAATGAATTTCAGCGGTGCTCCTTAAATGTAGTGTATACACAAACCCTCCAGACAAGGCTGCATATAAGATATGCGAATTTGAATAGTTAAAGGCAGTTGGCATGATAAATCCCCCAAGACGAAGTGAAGTGATGATATGTGCAATAGAAGCCATTGGGAGCCAGCAGCAAATTGACCTGGAGAAGTTTAGCTTGACCACTTTAAAAAAACTTTGGAATGTCCCCACTGATATCTCCCACTATACATAATTTGCTTCGTCCTTTGCTTGTTAGTTTGTTTCTCTCTCCGAAAATTCGATTCGACCTGATGAACAACTTGTAGAAGTCGTGGGGATGAGTATGGGACAAAGATGTAAAGAGCACACACGACCTACGTGAAACTCCGCCCACTGTGAGCGGGGCGTGTGTCGAAATTGGCGGTACCGCAGACAGAACTCCATAACTCGTTTCCAGAGCAGCTTAAATACGAGGGGAAAGTGGAATAATGTTGGCGAGGGGTTGTCAGGCTACGAAGGAAACACACCCGAAGTAGGCGGGACGTATATGAGAGGGGCGAGGCTCCCTACAAAATTCAGTACCTCGATTCCCGAGAGGGTTTATAAATCGCACAAATGTTGATGCAGAAGGGCAACATCAGGCGAGAGTTGGGAATGCATAAAGTGTGGTAAGACCCGCACACAGTATTCGAAGCTTACCCTCAAACGTAGTGTGCTCGTTTTAAAAATTTGTAGCTCGGCACCAGAGCACTCCACACCGAAGAAAATGGATTAAAGTCAGCTAGGGGTCACCTGTTAAGAAATGTGGGGCACGCATGTTGTGGGCGGGCCCTGCCTCGGAGTCGGAGCCAGGAAAAAAGTTTGAACGACGATTCCAGAGCACTCCATACAAGAGAAAAAAGTGGATTAAAGTTAGCGAAGGGCCACCGGTTGAGAAATGTGGGGCACATATGGTGTGGGCGGGGCCTGCCCCGAGGTGAGCGGGGCCAGATAGAAAACTCTGCTAGACGTTTCAGAGCGCTCAGATACGCGAGGGAAAAGTGGATTACGGTTAGAAGATGTCGTTGGCTGATGCGACACATCTGCTGTGGGCGGAGCCTAAGTGAAGGATTCGTAGATTCCAGAGCATTCTATACACTGAGAAAGAAGTAGACTGGATCAAACAAGGGGTCACCGACGTGGAAGTGCGTAACAAGCCAGGCTTTATCACAGAAGGAGGCACGCTTGCGTCAGCTTGCGACCCGGCTTGTTGTTATTAATGGAGAATGTTCCTCCACCAACTGTTAGTAAGATCGCGTGCGAAAGACCCCGAAAAAAATGTGTTACAGAAGTACGATGACCAGCTACTTTGTCATCGATGAGGAAAAATTTGAAAACGTGGGTTGCAATATACTATGTACGATGGCTACTCTCACGACACACTCCACCGTGATGCACGCGGCAGTGTACATTAGTTTGAATGAGCCAGAACTGAATCGCCGAAAAATAGAATGATTTAAACTCCTAATTTCATGGCAGTATAAAACAGGTTGAAAAAGTTATCTGAACTTCTCTTCTAACAATCTGCTGGGAAATTTTCAGAAACAAAGAGTACGTTCAGTGCTTAGAATTCCTGGAAACTTCTTCAACTTCCTCTATTGATGTCTATCTGATTATTCGTTCAGTTGTGACCAGTGCCCACACTTTTTGGAGCAGGTACAAGAATCTCCGGGCAGCCGTAAAAGCATGCACTTCCGAACATCCTCCGCCCCAAACTCGGACTTGTTAAGAAATGCCAACCAACCTTTACAGTTCCCTTTGATGAGTGGTACAGAAACCTTGTACTCTGTTCTGTTAGTATGGATGACCTCGACGCACATGTTGAGAACAGCGCCAGTTTGGAAGAGATCGTCGATGTCACTGGGATGGTAGTTTGTGGAATACAGCGTATGGTGCGAGATTAAGGTGATGACAACTGCCTTGTCACATGGAATGAAGCCGGCTGTTTTATCTTCTTCCGTGGCCATCGAGATAATGACACTTTTATTGTCCTTTAAGGTGCAGTCTGAATACTTCACTTATTTACTTGGTTACGGAGCTCAGTTGGAGCGTTTCAATGAATGCAGATGAGTAGATTCTCAGAATCTCAGCACGTCCATACAGAAAAACAAAAAACAAAGAAGAAAAGAAAAACAAAAATAAATGAGTACTAGTACTC
>MU914214.1:6260-23794 GCA_036418165.1 Cooperia oncophora | reverse complement strand
CATATTCAATTATAAAGAGGGACGGGAAAATAAATTTTTCATGGTATCCAGGGAGACATATCTGGGATTTGTCATTTCTTCCCCTCAATATGAAGTGCATAAAAGGTTTCCAGCACAACAACTGTTGAGATAAATGGGGGTCAGCGAATTCCTACATTGATAGCATTCTTTGAAAAGGAGACGAAAACAAAAGCAGGAAAAGTGAAGAAAATGATAAGTAAGGAATGGAAAAGAAGTCGGTAACGTTCCATGTTTTCTATTAGAAACGAACAAACCTGATGGGGAAAAACGAGATTGCCACTAACTCCTGCGCGATTGCTTCCGCAAAAAGGTTTACCACATCTGATAAAGCGGCAAAACAACTACGAACTTCGCTTCCTGCAATTTACTACCCTGCCTTCCCAAAACTCAGGTCACCCATTCCGGCTTCCGTTATGTATCCCAGAAAACTCTGAGTGCAGGCTTGAGTTGCAAAACAGTTCTTGAGTTGCAAGCCGCTTTATCATGAAACATGTAACTTTGGTGAAAAAGTTTGGTTGGTTCAGATGGGGTGCTAACGCCCAGCTACTATTACTCACAATGTCCCAACGCGAGTTCTTCGATTCCCGCGAGCCAAAGATAGACCTACACTAACATTGGTGACGATCAACCTCTATGCATTCCTAGCTAAGCCTGGACCTTCAATCTGATAATCTGACTACCTTGGAGTAACAGGATTCGAGCTGAAAGTGGTAGCATTTCGAAGGTCATGAATTTTCAAATATGCTCCCCTCCCCCTTTGAGGGCAATAGCACCAGTTTCAAAACTAGCAGCAGCAAATTCTATATTGAGGGGTATTGAGTAATGTATTAGGTTGGCTAATAAGTAATGGCCGTTTTTTTCAATTGAAAAATTTGTTCGAAAAGTGAAACGTTTTGCAAGCAAGTTATATATCATCTGATAGGAAACTTCTCGTAGTATAAGAATATCAAAAAAGCTTTGGTTGAGGATATAGTTTTTGTGAATTTTTTAGTCGTTGAAGTTGGAAGTGAAGTCGGCGAAAATTAGCATCTTCGACAACTGCCTTTATTTAGAAACCAGTCGGATCGCCCGGCTGTCGCCGGGCGCTCCTCCTTCTGTGACATGGCCCGGCTTCGCCGGACCATGCGGATTTGCCGCGTGCTAAGTTAAGGATCGTTGACCAACCACACTGTTCAAAGGAATCTTCTGCATCAGCCAAGAACTGAAAAGCAGCGCTTGTTCCGTCAAGGCGCAGAAGCAGCAGCAGCGCCCCCCCCATCACATAAGGAGGAAAGCCGGCCTTAGCCAGCCGATTCGACTGTAAGTTTCATAAGCCTAGCACAGAACATAGTGCAGCCTGTTTGGAACAGCATGAAGGCAGCCTATAATTTATGCATCTGCCTTCCTAAAGCGTCTTGCTTTGGAATGCACTACCGCATTCAGCAGTGGAACCCTTTAAATGGCCCTCACTGAAGTTGCTGATGGAAGATAATTGTGGTAAGAGTGATAAAGTCAGTTGCTGCTGTTCATAACATCTCTGTAAACAAACCACATGCATTTGGAATAGAGCTGGCTTAGCGGTCGTACACGACGTCGTTACTAATAAGCAGCGAGGAATGAGTTCTGTTGGAATCACTGAGATCGTTATTTTTGAGTCATATCGATCGCATTGTTGTTGTGAGCGGTGAAGCGGATTTTCCCATGTTACCTTGTCACTTTTAGCTCCTATCACTTCCGTACCCGCCAATAACACTCCCGTCCGTCTCAACATTCCTATTCACCCTGGTATCGGCTGATCGGATCAGAGGTCCCACTGTTGCTGTAACTGCGTTACGAATCTGATGACCCTCCCCTTCCGAGGCCGCTTACCGTATCTTATCAACTGTTATCACTTTCTGTCGCCCGCCAATAATGTTCCGTCCCACACCCTATATCACCTCACGGATCTGAGTTCCCACTGTTGCTGTAACCTGCGCCACGAATTTGATGACCCTCCTCTTCCGAGGCCCCTTATCGGATCTTATCAACTGTTATCAGCTTCTGCCAGCCCACCCTACGGCATATCAGTACTTTGAATCATGGTCCCGCCGTTTTGTCTGGCAACATTGGGCCACGAATTCGGTCACCCTCCTCTTTTAAGGCCCCTTATCGAATCTTATCAAGTGTTATCACCTCCTGTCACCCAAAAAGTGTTCCCGTCCTGCCATGTATATCACTTCTTGAAATCACGGTCCCGCAGCTGCTGCAACTTGCGCTAGATGTTGGTCACCCCCCCCCTTCTAAGGCCCCTTATCGAATCTTATCAAGTGTTATCACCTCCTGTCCACGCGCAACTAAAAAAGTGTTCCCGTCCTGCCATGTATATCACTTCTTGAAATCACGGTCCTGCAGCTGCTGCAAATTGCGCTACAATTTCGGTCACCCTCCCCTTCTAAGGCCCCTTATCGTATCTTATCAAGTGTTATCACCTCCTGACACCCACCAAAAGTGTTCCCGTCCTGCCATGTATATCACTCCTTAAAATCACGGTCCCACACCTGCTGCAACTTGCGCTACGAATTCAGTCACCCTCCCCTTCTACGGCCCCTTATCGTATCTTATCAAGAGTTATCACCTCCTGACACACACAAACGTTATTCCGAGTTCCGTCCTGCCATGTATATCACTTCTTGGAACTGTCATCCTATCTTTTCTGCGACGCTCGCTATGAATTTCGTGACACACACACACACACACACACACACACACACACACACACACACACACACACCACATAAGCGGAATTATTATTATTAGTGAAATTTCATGCTAATAGTTGAATTAATTGAATTTGAATTTGATATTCTAATACTACGAGAAGTTTGCTATTAAACGATGTTAAGCTTGCTTGCAAAACTTTTCACTTTTGAAACAAATTTTTCAATTGAAAAAAACGGCCATTACTTATTAGCCAACCTAATAGAATGCATGTTTCTTCTTTTCAGCTTATCATACAGAAGTTCCTGTTCAGTGTATACATCTTCAGCACTTCCAAAATACACTCTCCGCTTCCTACTGCTTTGTAGCTTCAGTTTGGAGGCAGGGCACAGCATTAGTTGGGGATTTTGGTCGAGCCCGTACGACCCCCCCCCTTTTGGAGGTTCGGTACGACCCCCCCCCTTATACATAAACTTATGAAGTTTCTTCCCCCGAGGAGGAAGAAACTTTATAAGCTCATGTATAAGTAAGCGCGAAAAATAGAAAAAGTGACAATCCTGAACAAGGCCCCCTCCCTTTTTGCTCATTTCTATCCTGATTCAGAAAAGAGAATAGAAAAGAAAGGCCATTAGGTTTCACCCACCTTTCCTCGAGTCAAAACAAACTCTGGTACCTGAATCAATTGCAATTAAAGAAAAAAAACAGGAAATTAAGCCAACTTCTCCTAAAAGCACTCTGAGCGGTAAGCAAAATTGCTGGGGGCGCGCTCTGACGCGTATTCGAGTAAACTGATAAGAAGATAAATATTCGATATTCGAGTAAACCGAGAAGAAGATAAATATTCGATATTCGAAAGAAGATAAACACGAACAGAGTAAATACGAACGAGAGCAAACGAGGATGCTATCTAAACGAAGCCGAGGTAACCTCTTTGAATAACTTTCCCGCGCGCACCCGTTTGAATCGGCGCCGAGGTACCGGGGAAGGGAATTCTGGGCAGGACCAGCCGTGGGAAACAAATTTTCAGCAAGTAGGGTGTCTTTGAAGGACCATAACTTCCTCAAAAGCGGACCTATGGGGAAGAGGAAAGCGTATTCGTGTAGAGGAAGGTTTGATCTTCCTAAAAGTACTAAAATGTTCATGAAGGTCGCAAAAATCACAGAGAAATTGCCTTGGGGATTCGATAGGGATTTTATTTCAGGAACAGGTTTGAATCAATATATTTTTTTCACCAATCTGAGAACGGATTCGAGTGTATGAAGACTTGCTCTTTCTAAAAACCTATTGAACTGTTTCGGAAGTCCTCGGGATTCATGAGATCTGGCGATGGGGATTTCTTGGGGAACACTCCGTGCTGCGCGAAACCGTTACAAGTGAGCGTGTTCGAATAACCAGGAACGCATGAAAAACGTATCCTGTGGTGGAGCAGGAGCAGAATATGGTTCGTTTAGCGCCGATCACGCTGACTTTGGATGCGCCGCGCACTGAGGTCCGCGCAGAAGTGATGGGATGGTGCAACTTGTGCGTAATGTCTGTCCACGCGAGCAAATGTGTCTATAAGGTTCAGGGAGGTCCATGGCGAGCCTGTGCACTTGTTTACAGTGTTTTCCGTTGCGTATGATGGAACATGTCCCTGTCGACGCTGCCAGATTCGTGCTCCGCCAATTGCTGACTCCGATAAAGGAGACCAACTGCTGGAAAACGTCTATACGAACGATATGGTAGTCCTGTCGCTTGTCGAGAAAAAAACAGGTTGGCTCAGCGCCAAGCGCGACCGCGGACACGCCATATCATTGGCAGCGAACCAGAGTTTGAGTTGTACTGTTTAGTCACTTACGAGATAATGTCGACTTATTAATATTTGCAGTTATTTCGGATTAGTTTGATGAATGAAAGTTTTGTACTATTTTTTTGCATATCCGAGTTCTCTACAAAGCAAGTTTCGTTGTACAGGACTCAGCACATTGACAATTTGCGCTGCTCGTTACTGGCTGCCGCACTCACTACGACCCCCCCCTCTCCTGGCGGCCAAATACGACCCCCTGTTGGGGATTCCCCAACCAACGATGTGCCCTGGTTCGTGAGGATCAAGTAACAATAATTCCGCCGATTATTCTACCGCACTGCAATCTCCAAATCGTGAGAAACGCCCTCCCTTCACTCGGTTTTTGCCTTCCAAGATCACATGACAGCACGCGAGTGAAAAAGAAGTCAAAAAAACATCCTTTTTCCAGCTTGTTAAGTAGGAAGCTGCATAAAAACTGACAAGCGCTCCTGAAATCTCGCTTGAGGAAGGGACTAAATCCGCCTTTCAAGATCTGACAGCTCCAAAAGGATCACTCATTCTGTCGGGACGCTGACAGAGCTCTATTAAGTGAGACGATTGCTGATGCATATCCCTCTTCCCGATAGTCTACTGTAAGAGCCTTGGCGGCTCCGACAGAAACCAACGCGATTCGGATGAACTACGCTAAGGATCGATGATGACGTGAGCTGTTCAGGAATGTCCAACGAACATCAGGATGGTAGCATTTGGAGGAGGAGCTTCAGATGGCATTCTGGACGATGCCCGTGACCCCGCCAGCCTCGGGCCTGAAGCCACGCTTCCAACCGACAGCAGCCTGCGGCCACTATGGCCATTCCTCTGATACCGTGATATGCTTATAATATAATAAATATTATATGGATATTCGGTGTTTGCGCACACCAGCGAGGAATCCCAGTCTACATAGCTCTCAATCTGTTGGGTTGGCCCGTGAGTAACGGCGTCTTTTCTATGCTCAGATTTCCTTCCAAAGATGAGACTCCGGAGTTGGCTTCCACACCGTCATAAAGAACATTTCGCCGTTTGGGATATTTTGCTTGGTTTTTTTGGGGGGGGGAGGGAGATTCTGCTTCTTTTGCCCTGTAAGTGCTTAGAATAAAGTGTTGAGACGGCGGAATTTCTTCTCGGGAGGCACAAAAAGGCTGAAGTGATACAAAAACATTAGTCTCGACTCAATGGAAAAATAATGCATCGGGTGCGCACTGAATTCGACTCGGAGTTTCCCGAATCAGCTTGTCCACGGAGGTCCACGCCAAAGAATGGGGAGTTGGCAGAAGTGGTAGGCTTCCACATTCCCTACCAAGCATCACCCTTAGTTGATGCGGAGGTCTAACAACCTACTCTATGGGTTTTGCAGGCAGTCGCTCCGCAGGAGAGCGTCCAATGCCGCGCACATTCACAAGGTCAGAATTCCCTTCTCTGAATCAAGTCCAAGCTGTCTTAGGAGGCATCATATGGACTATGATAAAAATTGACAGAAATCAAGAAAAGTCGAAGACTGAGTACCGCCTCGTACAGCGGGAGGACATTCATCCCACTGTAGGACTCATTGAGGGAACTTCTCACTTTCAGGCAAGACCTGTGTGAGTAAACCCCCCCCCCCACCACATGTGGAACAACCCCAATATACATCAAAACAGGTACAGCCTTGCCGCTGTGGATGATGGGGCGTATGGATGAAGCTGGGTTTGGCGCGCCGTCAACCCGTTTTCTGAAGGTTGTTGTAGCGAGTGAGCGACTACAATTGCTAGAAAACTGCTGATACGAATGACATGGTACGTAGCTTGCCGTAAGAAAAGAAAGAGAATAGAAGGGCTGGCGCCGCGTTAAACCCATTTGCAGTGATACGTCTCACCATCCGCAGCGAAAAGGACTATGCACCGGAAATCCAACTTTCCTAACTCCACACAACTGAGCACGTCGCTGCTACTATGGGACGGGCAGTCGTTTATGGAGGTTGGCTGGCGCCATGCTAAAATATATGTAGGTTCGGTATCAGTCCATCCAAAGCTGAGGCTATATTAGTGCTACAACTCTGCATAGCAGTTCATTTGAACAAGCATAGGTTCTGATGTGTGGACATTAGAGCGAGCAGTATATACAGGAGGCGGAGGGGGGCAAAAAAAGACACCTGCACGAATCACGATATCAGCAAAGTTTTCGCAGCCCAGACAGAGGACGTGAAAACGAGTACCAGGACGGAAGATACCCAAGATGTTCTTCAATAAGCAGGAGCTGGCTCTCACCCATCAGCTTCATGTACACCAAAGTATGAAGTTTATCTCCAGTCGCAGCCTGACTGGAGAAGTTTTGTGAGTATTTTTACCATAACATTCCGGCTTCCATGACGATTGTAAGAAAACGCGTCATTCTCATTCCCGCTTAGTCAAAAGGGCCTATTTTCCATATTCAATTATAGAGAGGGACGGAAAAATAAATTTTTCATACGGTCTCCAGGGAGACATATCTAGGATTTGTCATTTCTTCCCCTCAATATGAAGTGCATAAAAGGTTTCCAGCACAACAACTCTTTGAGATAAAGGGTCAGCGAATTCCTACACTGACAGCATTCTTTGAAAAGGAGACGAAACAAAAGGAGGAAAAGTGAAGAAAATGCCAAGTAAGGACCAGAAAAGAAGTCAGTAACGTTCCATGTTTTTCTATTAGAAAGGAACAAATCTGATGGGGAAAAAACGAGATTGCCACTGACTCCCTACGATTGCTTCCGCAAAAAGGTTTACCACATCTGAAAAAGCGGCAAACAATACGAAGCTTCGCTTCATTCCCTGCTGAACCTGCATTTTCCAAGAACTCAGGTCACCCATCCGGCTTCCGTTATGTATCCCAGAAAACTCTGAGTGCAGGCTTGAGTTTCAAAACAGTTCTTGGGTTGCAAGCCGCTTTGAAACATGTGACTTCGGTGAAAAAGTTTGGTTAGTTCAGATGGGGTGCTAACGTCCACTACACTTACAATGTCCCAACGCGACTTCTTCGATCCCCGCGAGCCAAAGATGGACCTACACTAACATTAATGACGATCAACCTCTATGTATTCCTAGCTAATCCTGGACCTTCAATCTGCTAGGGGACTACCTTGGAGTAACAGGATTCGAGTTGAAAGTGGTAGCATTTCGAAGGTCATGAATTTTCAAATATGCCCCTCCCCTTTAAGGGCAATAGCACCACTTTTCCTTCGAGCTGGATCAAAATTAGCAACAAATTCTCGGATGGGGTATTGAGTGTTGTAGGATGCTGTTCTTTTCAGCTTATCATACAGAAGTTCCTGTTCAGTGTACAGCTCTTCAGCACTTCCAAAATACACTCTCCGCTTCCTACTGCTTTGTAGCTTCAGTTTGGAGAATCAAGTAACAATAATTCCGCCGATTATTCTACCGCACTGCAATCTCCAAATCGTGAGAAACGCCCTCCCTTCACTCGGTTTTTGCCTTCCAAGATCACATGACAGCACGCGAGTGAAAAAGAAGTCAATAAAAAAACATCCTTTTTCCAGCTTGTTAAGTAGGAAGCTGCATAAAAACTGACAAGCGCTCCTGAAATCTCGCTTGAGGAAGGGACTAAATCCGCCTTTCAAGATCTGACAGCTCCAAAAGGATCACTCATTCTGTCGGGACGTTGACAGAGCTCTATTAAGTGAGACGATTGCTGATGCATATCCCTCTTCCCGATAGTCTACTGTAAGAGCCTTGGCGGCTCCGACAGAAACCAACGTGATTCGGATGAACTACGCTAAGGATCGATGATGATGTGAGCTGTTCAGGAATGTCCAACGAACATCAGGATGGTAGCATTTGGAGGAGGAGCTTCAGATGGCATTCTGGACGATGCCCGTGACCCCGCCAGCCTCGGGCCTGAAGCCACGCTTCCAACCGACAGCAGCCTGCGGCCACTATGGCCATTCCTCTGATACCGTGATATGCTTAGTAATATACCATTTTCACTTTAAATCGGACACTTTTCAAACCAAATCGGACACTTTTCAAACCAAATCGGACACTTTTCAAATCAAATCGGACACTTTTCAAACCAAATCGGACACTTTTCAAATCAAATCGGACACTTTTCAAACCAAATCGGACACTTTTCAAACCAAATCGGACACTTTTCAAATCAAATCGGACACTTTTCAAACCAAATCGGACACTTTTCAAATCAAATCGGACACTTTTCAAACCAAATCGGACACTTTTCAAACCAAATCGGACACTTTTCAAACCAAATCGGACTTTTCAAATCAAATCGGACACTTTTCAAACCAAATCGGACACTTTTCAAACCAAAATCGGACACTTTCAACCAACGCCCCGTATTACAATTAGGTTAGGTTGATATACATAGGACCACACTAAGGTACTGTTATAAGCCCGCCCCATATATCCCCGCCACATTGCCAGCCGGACAGGTTTTCCGAGATGCTTCATGAAATCTGCACCCTCGGCTTTTTTTCCTTTTGCCCTCTTTGCACACACACTTCAACTGGAAAAGGTTGATACCTATACAGATCTGACTCCGCCCACTTAACAATGAAGTTACGTAAGTTCTGAATTTTTATAACTTTTTTCGACGTAGTTCTTTTCACATCCAATCTTCACAAAACGAATAACCATGCACAGCACACCAGGCCCCGCTCCTCTGACCCCGCCCACTTGTGTTTATCGCGGAATTTTGCTTTTTCTTCCGGATTTTCGCTTTTTTAGGCTTCAGCGATTGACTCGCCCACCAATGGAAGCTCCGCCCACTTTGGGGAAGCCCCGCCCACTTTTTCGAAGATGATGCAAATCGGCGGGCTAGTGTCCGTTCTGGCGCATTACGGCCTCTCCCGGCACATAGAATAAAAAAAGGGAAAAACCAGAAAAAAAATGGAAACTTTGTGCTGAGCGAGGGAGAGGGCACGTAATCCGCCAGTACGGACACTAGCCCGCCGATTAGCATGCATCATTTTCGAAAAGTGGGCGGGGCTTCCCCAAAGTGGGCGGAGCTTCCATTGGTGGGCGGAGCCAATCGCTAAAGCCTAAAAAAGCGAAAATCCGGAAGAAAAACCAAAATTCCGCGATAAACACAAGTGGGCGGGGTCAGAGGGGCGGGGCCTGGTGTGCTGTGCATGGTTATTCGTTTTGTGAAGATTGGATGTGAAAAGAACTACGTCGAAAAAAGTTATAAAAATTCAGAACTTACGTAACTTCATTGTTAAGTGGGCGGAGTCAGATCTGATAGGTATCAATCTTTTTCAGTTGAAGTGTGTGTGCAAAGGGCAAAAACGAAAAAAGTTGAGGGAGTAGTTTCATGAAGCATCTCGGAAAACCCTGTCCGCGGCTGAGAAGTGGGCGGGGATAATGGGGCGGGCTTATAACGCCTACCTAGTGTGGTCTAGATATACACCACCTATTGTAAGGGGCTTTGGTTTGAAGTGTCCGTTCTGGTTTGAAAAGTGTCGATTTGGTTTGAAAAGTGTCCGATTTGGTTTGAAAAGTGTCCGATTTGATTTGAAAAGTGTCCGATTTGGTTTGAAAAGTGTCCGATTTGGTTTGAAAAGTGTCCGATTTGATTTGAAAAGTGTCCGATTTGGTTTGAAAAGTGTCCGATTTGATTTGAAAAGTGTCCGATTTGGTTTGAAAAGTGTCCGATTTGATTTGAAAAGTGTCCGATTTGGTTTGAAAAGTGTCCGATTTGGTTTGAAAAGTGTCCGATTTGATTTTGAAGTGTCAATTTGGTTTGAAAAGTGTCCGATTTGATTTGAAAAGTGTCCGATTTGATTTGAAAAGTGTCCAATTTGGTTTGAAAGTGTCCGATTTGGTTTGAAAAAGTGTTCAATCTTGGTTGAAAAGCTGTCGATTTGATTTGAAAAAGTGGTCCAATTTATGCGTTTGAAAAGTGTCCGATTTGATTTGAAAAGTGTCCGATTTGGTTTGAAAAGTGTCCGATTTGGTTTGAAAAGTGTCCGATTTGGTTTGAAAAGTGTCCGATTTAAAGTGAAAATGGTATATATTTTAAGCATAACCGGTATCACGGCAATGGCCACAGTGACCGCAGGGCTGCTGTCTGTCTGGAGCGCGGCTTCAGGCCCGAGGTCTAGAGAGGTCACGGGCATCGTCCCGAATGCCATTTGAAGCTCCTCCCGCAAATGCTACCATCCTGATGTTCGTTGGACATTCCTGAACAGCTCTCGTCGATCCTTAGCTTAGTTCATCCGAAATGCGATTGATTTCTGTCGGAGCCAAGGCTCTTTACAGTATAGACTATCAGAAAAGAGGGATATGCATTACAGAATCTCATCACTAAATAGAAGCACCTGTCAACAGTCCCGACAGAAATATTGGAGTGATCCTTTTGGAGCTGTCAGATCTTGAAAGGCGGATTTAGTCCCTTCCTCAAGCGAGATTTTAGGAGCGCTTGTCAGTTTTTATGCAGCTTCCTACTTAACAAGCTGGAAAAAGGATGTTTTTTATTGACTTCTTTTTCACTCGCGTGCTGTCATGTGATCTTGGAAGGCAAAAACCGAGTGAAGGGAGGGCGTTTCTCAACGATTTGGAGATTGCAGTGCGGTGATAATCGGCGGAATTATTGTTACTTGATTCTCCAAACTGAAGCTACAAAGCAGTAGGAAGCGGAGAGTGTATTTTGGAAGTGCTGAAGAGCTGTACACTGAACAGGAACTTCTGTATTATAAGCTGAAAGAACAGCATCCTACAACACTCAATACCCCATCCTGGAGATTTCTTGCTATTTTTTGTATCAGACTCGAGAGGAAAACTGGTGCTATAGCCCTTAAAGGGGGGAGGGGCATATGAAAATTTATGACCTTCGAAATGCTACCACTTTCAAGCTCGAATCCTGTTACTCCAAGGTAGTCCCCTAGCAGATTGAAGGTCCAGGATTAGCTAGATAGGACATGATATAGACGGTGATCGTCAATTTAATGTTAGTGTAGCGTCCATCTTTTGGCTCGCCGGCGGATCGAATAAGGTCGGTTGGGGACATGTAAGTGTCGTGGAGTGTTAGACCATCTGAATAACCAAACTTTTTTCATGAAGTCACATGTTTCAAAGCGGCTTGCCAACCGCAAGGGACTTGTTTTGAAACTCAAGCCTGCACTCTTTTCTGGGATACATAACGGAAGCCGGATGGGTAGCCTGAGTTCTTGGAAAACGCAGGTTCAGCAGGTAATGAGCGCGAGAGCTTCGTACTGTTATGCCGCTTTATTTAGATGTGCGCGTGAACCTTTTTGCGGAAGCAATCGTAGAGTTCAGTTGCAATCACGTTTTTTTCCGCCATCAGATTTGTATCCTTTCTAATTTAGAGAAAACGATGGAACGTGTAATGACTTCTTTTATGGTCATATACTTGGGCATTTTCTCTCACTTTTTTACCTCCTTTTGTTCCGTTCTCCTTTTCAAGATGCTGTCAGCATGTAGGATTCGCTGACCCTTTATCTTCAAAAGTCTGTTGCGCTGGAAACCTTTTTTGACTTCAGCATTGAGGACGAAGAAATGACAAATCCTAGATATGTCTCCTTGGAGACCGTATGAAAAATTTATTTTTCCGTCCTTCTCTATAATTGAGTATGGAAAGTAGGCCCTTTTGACTAGACAGGAATGAGAATGACGCGTTTTCTTACAATCGTCATGGAAGCCGGAATGTATATGTAAAAATACTCACAAACAAAACATTCTCATCTGACAGCCACGGACAGCTTATTCGCAAGGTTGGAGGAAAATAACCTGAGCCAAACTCTGGCGCTTCTTTGAAAGTGAACTGTACACTGACCTCTGTGTATCCTGTTCTTGCAGTCAAAGGTTGACCGCACTAAGGCAGGTCACCTTATCCGCGTAGAAGTCTTGGGAACGAGCTGAAGATACAGCGATACTCACATGCCATCTCCCGACTTTGCACGCACTACCGCACGGCCATCGCACGCCTAACCTATGAAACACGTTGTTTCTCTGCCTCCTCTTATTTGGTTGTTGTCTACCTTTGACTGCATGTTGGTGCGACATTTGGATATCGACGCAGGTGTTCGTGCTTTGAGGATAGATCGGACAATTCAGGCGACGGCACCCGAGAAGCACTACTCTGCAGCCTGTTCCCGTGCACTTTCGAGCGCATGGAACGGCTCGCTACCGAAGTTACAACCACACCGCTTTGCACTTGCACAAAGAAACGAAAACGGGATATAGAAGCCACCGTCGGACATACAGCCACCTTATCTCTGTTCACTGATTTCTGTCTGTATACAACCAGCGGTCATGTGGCGGAGTCGGGCTCTCTCACCTATCCGCGAGAGCATACAGGTATCGAAAGCTATGGCCACCATTCGTGAGGCGGAGTCACGCGGAGCGATTAAGAGTTTTTGCTAATCTCAGCAGGCGACCCAGTGCACGTCGACCTGCCCTTAAGTCTGGTTTTACTCAGGCGCATAAAAAGGTACGCGCGCCCACCGCCTAAGTCTATCTTTCATGTAAGGAAGACGTTTCACACTCTGCGCACAAGCTTGGCAGCTCGCACACCAGATAGGATCGGCATGTATGTAGGCGTCGCCTATATAGCCGAGCTTGAGCTGCACGCCGAGCTTAAGCTGCACTCTACGATCTGCTAACTTAACTGACCTTCATTTTTGGAAACAAATACTTATTAAGGAGCAGGCATCATACGTAAAAAGGATCCCGATCTCATGGAGACGTTGGAAGGGAAAGACTGATCACTTTTTCGGCTCAATTGCTGGTTACATTAGACATGTGAGTGCTCTCAAGTTAGGGCACAGAAGCCGTAAAGCGAGAAAATAAGCGGTGGCTCCGGTGACGTTACGGAAAGCGCACTCGCTCTAAAAACGTGAGGCACGGTATTAAGTCCGCCCAAAAACAAGCATTTTACCCACAACTCAGGGTTATTGTGCTTAGCAATTTTTTTGTGTACCTGAAACGAATCTGCGAAAGCTGCGTCGCAAACGGTGTCACGTAGGCGGAATTAGCACCAGGATCTAATTTATCTGTAGGTACACTCTCGTTTTCAGCGTGTCCACTCGCTCCTCATTTGGGTGACTTGTGAGTTCTACAAGGAAAAGGTGTGTGGTTTTTACGGCTCAAAAGTGCACAGGAAATTGGCTGCAAGCTTATCGCTCAGCCCCATGAGGCCCCTGCCGGCACAAGTGCATAGATCATGTCGTGGGGATAATGCTGTTGGCTATTTCACCCATCGTTTTCTGGTCTCTCCCGGCCTCTTCAAATTATCGTCGCCTTTTTCCTCATGCCGCTGCTCTTGACCATCCTATGTTCGTCCATTCATGAACAACTGCAAGAAGGATGGCCATATTGGGATAGTTTTTCTTTATTTTCTCCTTAACTATCTAGTCTGCTGGAGCCGGCAGTTGTTTTTGAACCGCATTTCCTACGAATTACAATCGCGTAATGCGAGTTTAATGAGGAAATGATGCCACTGCTGAGTTAATTAGCTAGGAAATGTTTACTAGTTTGTGCCCATCGCCCCACTGTAGATGTATTCAACGTTACACATTTGTTCGTGCTGGGGTTGATTGTGGCCAGAGTGCTATCGAGGTTGTTTATGGGAGTCCAAGTGCTTTTCGTACCATATTGTTTTCAAGGTGGTGTGAAATTCTTCCGCCTTTTTGTTTTGTTTTGCGATAGCACGTCAGCTCTGACACGGCATCGACCACGTTGATTAATCAAAAAATTAAGGAAATTTGCCCACATGCAGAAATTCTAGCAGAATAGGTTTCAGTTCTCCAGAACACGGGGTTGTATAGCTTTTTGTCTCTTTGCTCTGGGATAACGTACTCTACTTCTATTCAGAATCGTAGTGGTTTATCGAATGCGATGTGGCCTATACAACGAGTTGGAGTACAGCCTGAGTACAAGTCAGTGTACTTATTCTCCCGTACGAATCTGGTACCAATTTGCGGACCCCTGCAGGAAGAGGGCTTGGTTGGCCTCCCTGCTGGTTTAGGAATGATCGACCAATGTAGCGAAAAACGCTGAGAGAGCTTGAGTACTGCATTGTGCAAAGACTTTTGTGACACTTCGAATTCTGCAACTTCAAGTTATTCAAGGTCGGGTGGGACCTTGTTGTGGTTATTGATTTGAGATAATCTTCTAGAGGGGCTTATATATGATATACACATACAAAATATTCGGGTATATACATATTTCTGTGGAAGTTTTGAATTCCGCTATTCCAGACACTCTTCTAATGTTTGTCCACTGCTGTCATTGTTGGCAGAACCGCTTTCAGTGTAGCAAGGTTTTCTCAGAAGTATAAGTTACTGTGGACATCTATCATCTGCACAAGGCGCTAATCAACGCGGCCTTTTGCTGAATGGTCACGTACATGATGCAGTACCTAGATACCCCCTATGACCGTCATCCATCTCTAGACTGCTCGTGGTTTCCACAACAGTCTTTCTACATGGTGTGCAGTGAACTCAACGAGCCACGCATGACCTATGGCAGCACTGCCGGTTGCCAAATCGCTGCTCCTTCTTCCACCCAGGAAGGATTCTCTGACAATGGTAGTACAAGGGTTTTAGAGAGACGAAGCCTTTTTACATGATGAGGCTGTCATCTAGTTATCAGGTATGTACTTTCTCGTGCAGTAGTACATTCCAAGTCACCCCAAGTTTTCGGTTCTTAATTACCGCTGTTTTCTCAGTTTTTATATTTAATTTCGTTTTGATTCATACTTATTTGCAAGGTCATGAAGATCCACGCGATTACGCGCGCGAAAAACATCTGGACAGAGCTGCATTAGCTGACTTCTTGCTTGCTCTAGCCTCTATTGGTTTTTAAGCATTTTTTCTTAACGCTTTCATCCGAATATGTCAATGTACTTAATGACAAAAAGTGACCTGTATGAGGCACTGCTAATTTCTTCAAACCACTGGCGCATTTTTTTCACACTGTCCGAGGCTAATGGACGACTCATAGTCTCCTGTTCGCTGCGGATAGGAGGGTGTGTCAGGTGCGCTGGGTTTCGCGCTGTCAGCCCATCCTTCACCAGTTATTGAACTGTCAAAGCGACTAGAATATAATAGGTGGAAAGCGAACTGAATACAACCAACACTGTATTTTTGGTTGCCGAAAGAAGAGTAAAGGAATAAAACAGGTAGGCGCCGCTCCGAACCTATTCCTGACAGGTCCCGTCATCCGCATCAGATGAAACGGCACACGAATAAGGATCATAGCTCTGTGAACGAGGTAAGAGGTAATACTCGAGGAATTGTAGCAGAACTCTCGCCCGATCCCTCCCCCCTCCCTCTGAATGCTCTCTGTGGAACCGGACGAAATCATTCGTAGCAGACCAAGTTGTAACCAGGCCGCTGTACAGTAATCGTTGCGGTCAGGACCAAATGTTAAGAGTTCGCGGCAGGGCACATCATTGTCTGAGGATTTTAGTCTGTACGACCTCCCCCCTCCGGTCCTCTGTCCCTAATCATCGAATCGAGCCGTCGAACGGGGTGAGGGTAAATAGGGGCGGGGGCGGAGGGGGGGGGGGGGTAAATAGCACATGTGAAAAGGAAAAAGCCGGGGGCGAGGACAATCACGCCCCAAGTCTTCTGTCAATTCTCATTTTGCTAACAAGTTCCAGCCACTTTTCGCAAATTCCCGAAAGCTATACCAACTTTTCCGCAAAAATTTTGCTGTCGAGGCGAGGGGAAGGGGACGTGAAGGGGGGGGGTAAATGTACCATAAAACAGGGAATCACAAACAGTCAACCCCACCCCACCACTCCCAGAAGGGTCATAAAGACCTCCTCCCCTTCGCATCCCAAGTGAGCAGTGTCCCCCAACCAGTAAAGCGAGAACTATCAACTAATCACGTAAATTTCCTGCACAGCAATACCGACGCCCCCTGTTGAGGATTCCCCAATAACGATGTGCTCTGGTTCGCGCGGCCAGGCTCTTTTCAGCTGCCTAGTTGGAGAAACGGCTTTCCTTAAACGTCACCTCTTCATCAACCAACACCGCTTTTTCCTTGGGACCATTCCGTCGGTAACCTGCAAAATTACCTCATCGAGAACTCTGCTTATTTCTCCGTTCTCTGTTGCTATGTCCGTCTTGCTTTGTCAAGTGTGGAACCGAACATTGGGCATTTATTCATAAAGCATTGTTGGCTGATTCTGTTACGCATTTTATGTCGCATGGCAACCCATTACTAACTGCCTGGAAAAGAAGTTCCACGACTGCTCCAATCATTCACGAAATAATCGGATTCATACGCTTCGTCCGTTTACCGTTTCTTCACTGGCAAAATGGAAGATTTCTTCATTTGCCTTTGCCCAGTTTTCAATTTTCTCGTGAAATATTGCTGTTGCCTAAGAAGTCCCATTGCTTGCCATGTTTGAATTAACCCCAACGGAAAAATTCAAAATTTGCAGCACTGCCTTGGCAGTTATTCTCCTTTACGTAGTGGGGCTGTCTCAAAGCATGACGAGCATACTATTAGTACAAGGGAGGACGCCTACGAATTGGTTGAGTGCGGAGACTGTCTTCAGAAGGAGACCACAACCAAAAGAGCGTGCTCGATATGACAAATTACTCATTTGTCCAAGGGAATGGAACGAGGTTCTCAGGTGAGTGACCAATTTCAAGACATTATCGGGCGTGTGATTCGCATGCAACCCTCGCTCATCAGATCCGTCCTTCCGAACTGCATGGTTTTCAGCTTATGGTTAGTTTTAATACTTTATTATCTATCTCGTTACTCACTAGACTCGTAGAATGCACGGACCACAAAACAAATGAATATTGCAAAGCTTAGCAAAGGTTTCCTGTGAACCACATGTTTTCTGTGGATCACTACTCCTGGCCACTGCACCTTTTCTGGTTCGGTTTCCAAAAAATGCTCCTCGTGGGACCACATTATTCGACAAAGCATCACGCTTGTTGCGAGAAACTACGAGCGATGTCACGTGGCCGAAAAAGTAAAAACGCAAACGCTCGTCAACGGTTTAGCGTCCAGCTTGCATCGTGAAATTTTATACCCAC
>MU914213.1:0-16085 GCA_036418165.1 Cooperia oncophora | reverse complement strand
TGGCAACCTGCCAACTGGGAGCTCTCTCGAGCGAGGTAGAAACACTGAGCTTTTCAATAAATGCCTCCGCACCGGTTCCGTCCCAGAGGGAATGGCAGACTCTATAACTATCCTACTCCATAAAAATGGGGACCCCAGAGAGCTCAAAAACTACCGTCCCATTTCATTGCTGCCTGTCCTGTATAAGTTGTTAACAAAGGTGATCAACGAACGCTTAGAAAAGCTTTTAGATAACGAACAACCTAACGAACAGGCCGGCTTTCGAAAACGTTTCTCCACGATAGACCATATTCACGCTATCAATGAGATTATTGAGAAGAGCCACGAATATCACTTGGAGATCTTCATCAGCTCAGCTTGAAAAAAAGAGAGAAACATACTCAATTGGGGGATGGCACTATAAAAAGAAAAAAAAATAAACAAAGACAACAACGAACACGAACAACTTTTAAAACTGAAGCTAATAAATCTCGGGATAGCAAGTAGGCTGTGTTTTGAATTAGAATTTGAACTGAATAGATCACCGGAACCTTCCCTGTGTTGATAATAAGGCCGTTTTCCCCTTTAGGAAGATGAAAGAGTCCCCCGCGAGATCCTGGTCCTTGGTTCTGAACGCAAGGATTCGACGACAGTACTGGGGCTTGCTGACAACTTAACCCGTTACGAACGAATTCGTCCGGGACCCCAGGCGAGCAAACCAAGGGGGACCTCAAGCGAGGGGTTCATAGTCCCTCAGGCTCATCAAACAGCTGGTAACACAATTCAGGTCCGCAGCCATCGACCAAAACACTCAAATTGGACAGCCTACAGCTTTACATTCAGGAATCGGGTATAGGGGACGATAATACATACCTTAGAAGCCGAACTCAACAAACAACTGATCTAAATCCTAAAGGGTGTAGAATAGTCGGAAAGCTTCAGTCAGATAGTAAATACACAGTTTGCCCAACAATTCCGTATTGGTTTTCACCATCCTGCGCAGAAATTAGCGAAGAGACCGACAAATTCGAGCACACCAACCTCACAAAATGAACACCAAGCACCCGACATTGAGACTGAAATGGAGAGAAACGAATGGGTTAAACAAATTCGAATAAACAAACAAACAAACACATATCATACCAAAGTCCGATTTTGTGAGGAACATATACCCATACAGATAAATCGCGGAGTTCGCCAAGGAGATACTATTTCACCAAAATTATTCATTGCTACTCTCGAGCATATATTCCGAAAACTGGAATGGTCCACCTATGGACTGACAATCAACGGAACCCAAGTGAACAACCTTCGATTCGCTGATGATGTCGTCCTTATTGCGAAGTCCGAGGAAGAACAAACAATGATAGATGACCTCGACAAAAACTCTAGATGTTGTGGGCTAAAAATAAATTCTGCAAAATAAAGATAATGGCAAGAACAACGGCAACGATCTTCTATAGGGATGTTCAGCTAGACCAAGTGCAGACATTCACCTATCTCGGACAAGAAATTTCTCTGTATCACGATTTTTCCGGAGAGATCATACGACGCATTCACATCGGTTGGGGAAGATTTCTACGATACAAGGAATTTTTCACATCGAGAAACGTGGAAATGAAATGGAAACGTCGACTGTTCGACATGTGCGTATTGCCTGCTATGCTATATGGCTCCGAAACATGGGTGTTAACAAGAACAATGAAAGACAGACTCATACGTGCACAAAGAAAGATGGAGCGTCGCATGGTAGGAGTACGTCTTCTGGATCATAAGACAAATGCCTGGTTACGTGGGGTGACGAAAGTTAAGGATGTGGTGGAGAAAGCCTTAGAAAGGAAGTGGAGTTACGCCTGGGAAATGGCTCGTTCAAGTAGAAACAAGTGGTCAAAACTGCTCACGGAATGGCACCCATATTTGCGAAGACGGATTGGACGACCGAAATCCCGATGGAGAGATGAGTTTAAGAAAGTGCTGATTACGTGCAATTGGCAAAATGCGGCAAGATGCATGACGAAGAAGGAATGGATTGATCTAATGAGGTGCCACATATTGTAAAATATTGACATGGCAAATAAATATAAATAAATGGTCCAAACATCGTAGGTTCTCTAAAGAGATATTTAATTTTTTTGGAATGGCTCTACGACTTCCACTGAATAGAATAGAGATATAACTTCCTCGAAAGAATCTCACCGAGGAACAGTGCGTGGTCTGTATGAGGCTGCGTTCATACATTGTGGCAGCATCCACTAGCAACCATTAGCGTCCGGCAGCATCAGTGACTGGGAAGGTGTAGATATCGACCTACCGTTTCTCTAGCCCTCGAGACGCTGTTGGTCGCTGGTGGACGCTGATGGTCGCTGGTAGATGCTGGATGAAGCCACATCGATATCTATGCTTTCCTGCTCATTGAAAAAGCTGCTGGATGTTCGGAACGCTAGTGGTCCCTGGTGGACGCTGACGCAGTCCTGGAAGAGTTCTTCAAAGCCGCCAGGGAATTTTCCCGGTTGCCGATTTTTCCCGTTTAACACGCTCTATATAGTTCCCCTTTGTTGGCTACATGGCTGCGCAGCAAATTTACGATACCATCACTGCTCCTAGTTATTGGTGATAGATGAGCTTCTAACTCTCCCCCTCCCCCACCTCGCTCGCTCCAGTTCTCTGAGGAAAATGTAATTTTCTAGGGATTCTTAAGTAGTTGAAATTTGGTAGGACGGTAGGTACATAGGAGGTAGGACGCGGGAGGGAGTCATGCTGGGAGAACTACTTAGGACTGGATGTGCTTAGGATTAAACCTGCATCACAAAATGTCGAAGGCACGGTCCTGCGATGAAAAGCTAGGTGATGTTGCAGAAATGTAGAAGAAAATTCGCCAAGTGAACCGTCTATGAAGAGAAAATGCCAAAGGGAACGTTGGAACGCATTCGTCAGGCCTCCTCTAGCCTCAAACAACTGTAGAGGTAAAAGACCGAAAAGACCGCGCGCTGGGACAATTCCCGTCGGCTGATTCCCAGTAATGAACCCTATGACTCTACAAGAGACATTGAATGCATCCACTCCATGATACTTGCCCGGGAGCATTACTTTTGGCTGGAAGGCCGACTTTGGAGGCGGAGTCAGAAGGCGGAGTCGCTGGAAAAGGGATGTACCACTGAAGCAACGCCGCGAAACTGGCACAGGGTTGTCCACTCCGGACCTGCACTACCTTTCCACATAACCTCTTGCATTTTCATAGGTCATCGCGGACCGCTCCTTTAAGGAGTTCCACTTCGTGAGCAGCCTAAACTACGGTATGGAGTCGAGTGACGGTAGTGAGTACGGCATCGCGATGGGTGCTTGATAGTGACTGGGCAACCCCTCCTAAGTAGTTCTCCCAGCATGACTCCCTCCCGCGTCCTACCTCCTATGTACCTACCGTCCTACCAAATTTCAACTACTTAAGAATCCCTAGAAAATTACATTTTCCTCAGAGAACTGGAGCGAGCGAGGTGGGGGAGGGGGAGAGTTAGAAGCTCATCTATCACCAATAACTAGGAGCAGTGATGGTATCGTAAATTTGCTGCGCAGCCATGTAGCCAACAAAGGGAACTATATAGAGCGTGTTAAACGGGAAAAATCGGCAACCGGGAAAATTCCCCTGGCGGCTTTGAAGAACTCTTCCAGGACTGCGTCAGCGTCCACCAGGGACCACTAGCGTTCCGAACATCCAGCAGCTTTTTCAATGAGCAGGAAATAGATATCGATGTGGCTTCATCCAGCATCTACCAGCGACCAACAGCGTCTCGAGGGCTAGAGAAACGGTAAGTCGATATCTACACCTTCCCAGTCACTGATGCTGCCGGACGCTAATGGTTGCTAGTGGATGCTGCCACAAAGTATGAACGCAGCCTCATACAGACCACGCAGTGTTCCTCAGTGAGATTCTTTCGAGGAAGTTATGTCTCGCCTGGCCAGTCAGTGTTTCTTGTATTCTGTTCAGTGGAAGTCGTAGAGCCATTCCAGAAAAAAAAATTAAAATATCTCTTTAGAGAACCTACGATGTTTGGACCATTACTTCTACGCAAACCAGCGCACATTCGAACAAACACAAAATCACCTTAACACGGTGTGTTAAGGTGATTTTGTGTTGTGTTAAGGTTTCTACGATGACAGACCATCATTGCAGCGCTTGGAATATAGAGATTCTATCACCGCGACCTCACGTGTTGCAGTCAGCGGTCCCCACCCGCGACCTTCCCACCCGTGGCTGATTCCTTCTTACACTGATCACTGTTCGATTGAGACACGGATAGCCGAGTGGTTAAGAGTGTAGACTCAAGCTCACAAACCTGCCTTGCAAAAACTTGCAAAATGGGGACGATACCAGCGTCAGGCCCAGGTTGACAGGCCGGCTGATGGAGGAACCCGTCACAACAACCATGACAAGTCGCAAAAGTATCAGTGTTAAAGCTAGGACGTCACCCGGAAGTGGCGCGCAGAACCCTCGCCCGAGTTCTGTGGTCAGTATGCGAGGGCTACCGAGGGGTGAACGACCTCGGCCAAAGAAGCTAGTTCGAATTGGGACCCTGAACGTGGGGTCGCTTACCGGGAAGTCTCGTGAGGTTGCCGACCTCATGAGACGGAGGAATATCCAAGTCCTATGCCTTCAGGAAACGCGATGGAAGGGTGCGAAGGCCCGCGAGATTGGAGAAGGCGTCAAACTCTTCTACAATGGAGCAGACACCAAACGGAATGGCGTGGCCATAGCGGTGGCAGAATCCCTCAAGGACTGCGTCTCCTCTGTGAACAGAATCAGTGATCGGATCATGGGAGTGAGAATGGACACGAAGGAGGGGTACTGGACAGTACTGACCGTGTACGCACCACAATCCGGTTGCTCCGAGGCGGAAAAGGATGAGTTCTACCTGACCCTGGACGAGGCCATAAGATCGGTTCCGGAAGATGACTACCTCACCATAGCTGGGGATCTGAATGGCCATGTGGGAAATGACAGAAGGGGTCTAGAAAGGGTGCACGGAGGCCAAGGAATAGGGCAAAGAACGCTGAGGGAGAACGGATCCTTGACCTAGCCACAGCCCACGACTTAGCAATCTGTAGCACCTTCTTCGCGAGGACTCAGAAGATAACCTACAGCAGTGGAGGGAGACAAACGGAAATCGACCATGTCCTGGTCAGAAGATCGTCTCTCAAAACCGTCAAGGATATCAAGGTACTGCCTGGGGAAGAGCTGGGCCCTCAGCACAGGCCTCTCCTGGCAGACATCGCCATAGACCTCCCAAGGTGAGAGCAGAGCGAAGAATTCGGTGGTGGAAAATGCGCAAGGTAGAAAAGGATAGCCTCGGCCGAAGAATACTGGAGGCTGGGCTCCCAGACCCACATGGGCCAGTCCAGGACACCTGGACCTACGCAGCAGAGGTCATCCTACAGTGTGCAAAGGAAGTCCTGGGAGAGACGCGAGGTGGTATCAGAGGAGACAAGGCAGCCTGGTGGAACGAGGAAGTCCAGAGGATCGTCAAGCAGAAGAAGGAAGCATACAAACGCTGGCAAAAGACACGGAGCCCAGAAGACTACGCTGCCTACAAGAGCTGCAAGCGACTCGCTAAGGCAGCCGTTGCTAAGGCCAAGAATACGGAAATGGACGCCCTGTACGAGAAGCTGGAAGGCCGAGAAGGGGACAAGTTCGTCTTCCGCCTGGCTAAAGCTCGGCATCGCGCTGCTCAGGACATCAGGGTCGTAAAGACTGTGAAGAGCAGCAACGGGGCCATTCTCAGGAAACCAGCCGAAGTCAGAAAGAGATGGGAAGAATACTTCAAGGACTTCGAAGAACTCCCCGCAGCAGCCCACAGATAGAGGCGACGGCAGGTCCCATCACTCCCTGGACGAAGGATGAAGTCCGCCGGGAGCTAGGGAGAATGAAAGTTGGGAAAGCAGTGGGTCCAGACGGGGTACCGATAGAGGCATGGAAGGCCCTGGAGAGCTGGGGTGAGTTGGCTAACAGACTTCCTAAACAATGTAACGGCTGAAGGAAGGATGCCAGATGCGTGGAGGAGCAGCACAATCGTCCCCATCTTCAAACGAAGGGGACGCGACGGAGTGCTCCAACTACCGCGGCATCAAGTTGACTCCCCATACCATGAAGCTGTACGAGCGCCTGGTCAACACTAGGCTGAGGGAACTTGTCCCTATCTCGCAGGAACAGTTCGGCTTCATGCCCGAGAGGTCCACCACCGATGCCATCTTCATCGCCAGACAGCTGATGGAGAAGTACCGAGAGAAGCGGCGACCCTGCTACCTAGCCTTCCTGGACCTTGAGAAGGCATTCGACCGCCTGCCTCGGCCTGTACTCTGGAGAGCGCTCAGAGAACGTAACGTTCCGGAACACCTCATCTCCATAGTGAAGGACATGTACGATGGGGCTAAAGCAGCTGTACGCACCCCGCACGGCTTGACGAAGGAGGTAAACATCACGGTTGGGGTACACCAAGGATCAGCCCTCAGCCCGTTCCTCTTCCTCCTGACTCTAGATGTCATGGCAAAAGAACTCATGGAGGGACCACTCCATCCTCTACGCTGACGACATCGCCCTGATAGCGGACAGCAGGGAGGAACTCCAGGACAAGGTGCAGCGGTGGCAGGATGTGCTCGCTGAGAATGGACTCCGGTTGAACGTGAAGAAGACCAAGTTCCTGAGCTCTGAAGAGTGTACCGAACCCATCGTAGACCGTCACGGCGAGAGCATCGAAAGGGTCGAGGACTTCCAGTACCTGGGGAGCGACCTAGCAGCTGATGGCAGCGTGGACCAGGCGGTGAAGCCCGAATCAACGCAGCCTGGATGAAATGGAGGGAGTCCACTGGCATCCTGTGCGACCGGCGGTGCTCGAGAACGCTCAAGGGCAAGGTGTACCGGGCGGTGGTAAGGCCTACTACGGCAGTGAGTGCTGGCCTATCTGCAAGAACCATGAAAGGCAGCTCCACTCAGCTGAAATGAGGATGCTGAGATGGGCCTGCGGCTGGACACGACTCGACAGAGTCAGAAACGAGGACGTCAGGGCGGTCACACAGACGGCTCCGATCCAGCTGAAGGCACGAGAGCAGCGACTGCGATGGTATGGGCACGTGCTGAGAAGGCCTGAGGACCACCCAATAAGGAAGGCATTGGAATTCGAAGCAGAGGGCAAGCGACCACGAGGAGCCCCAAAGAAAAGATGGAGGGACGTCATCAAGAAGGACCTCACTGAAGTGAAAGCCACGGCAGAAGATGCAGTGGATCGGAACAAGTGGCGACGTCTAACAAGAACAGCGGACCCTGCGACGGCGCGGGACTAACGCTAGGGAGAAGAAGAAGAAGAAGAACTGATCATTGCTCGATTACCATTGGCATAGCAAGGCGGCCGGACGCGTGTTCGTGCAGCGCTGCGCTCGCCGCCCCCTACAAAGTGCAATGTTACAAACTACCAGTCGGATCGCACGGCTTCGCCGGGTGATCTTCCTTGTGTGTGTGAAGTGGCCTCCTCCTTTAGAATGCGGTCGTCCAAATTTTCTATAGGGCAGCCTTAGTGTTCAGGATTCGGAGAGTGAATTGTAGCAGAAGGCAGTGAACGTTTGGTGCATCATATACTGCTTACGGGTGTCTGTCCCTTGATTTATCTACCTACCCGTTGCTCAGTTTCACCCATATTCCCCGTTTCCTGGTCTGCTCCGGATGCGTTTTGAGGATTTTTATCCTCGGCTTTGTCCACTTCGGCGAACGCCCCGCCCATTGTGGGCGGAGCTTAGGTGAGCTTGTGTGTGCTCTGCAAATGCTGGCCCATGCCACGTCTATCCAAGCACAATCAGTTCCCTTAAAGTGAATTTCCACGAAACCCCAATTTCAGGCGGTCAGACAGACGCACAACCCGCACAAACAACTTCTGCTTATATATAGAGAGAAGATGCCTTCGCGAGTCAGAAACAGATGTCTCAATCCAGGTCACTAAGACTCTTCAGCTGCTCTTTGATCTTACGATTATGGCGAGTCACGTCAATTACAGTATTTATAACTTCTAACCGAGGCAACAACATTTCAAATGTGACCTGAAAGATCCGAGCCTTTCGTAGCATTGATTTCCAAAGGCTACAAAGGCGAAGCCCTTGGACGACAATGTGATGAGTAACTCAATAGTAAAGAAAAAAGCAAAAAAAAAACATGCCACTTATCCTAGATAGAACCCCACTTCGATCCCAATTTGAAGGTGCCCAATTTTTACTCATTTGATTCGCATATTCATCTCCAACGGACCACCCGTCTGCACAGTCTAGATCCTCGCGTTTAAGCTAGTCAACTCGTAAAGTTACAGTTTTTCATAACTTTTCTAGTTTCTGCCAGGCTTCGTTTTTCAATTGAAAGGCGGTCAATGAGGGCAGAGTCTGGAGGCAGAGTCGCTGGAAACAAGGAGGCGTCACTGAACGTATATTGCGCTATAGCACCCTTCCCATACGATTTTTTTTGTCACGAAACCGGCACAAGGTTGTCAGACGTGGACCACATTACCCTCCCGACGCCATATTTTCAACTTCTATACCTGATCGTGAACCGTCTTTGAAATGGAATGAATAGAGTGGTTTATGAGCTCTCAGTCATATTGCCAGTGAATCCTTGTTCCGAACAAAGTGACTACCGCGCCCGCGCTGGACCCGGGGCGGTGCTCAGAAGACTGGTCGAGCTGCCCACAAAAGGTTTTTGACGCAGCCGTCTTGATCCATTATGAGGCCGAGTTTTGTGTGAAAATTCACATAAAAGGAAAGTTTTGAGAGATTGTACTGATTTCTGCCTATTCTCGCTTCCTTTGATCTAATCTTTTGTCATTTTATCGAACCTTATTTTATCTGTCTCATACACAGTCGACGATTGTGTAGAGCATAGTTCCACTCCAGATTTCGAAGACGGAGAAGGCAGCGTACCTCACTTAGGCATAGTGGAAGATGCGTTTTTTGTGATGTGTTTTCCATTGGGGACGGCCATGTTCTTACTATCCACTTAATATTGTTGTTGGACAAAGACGTAATTGTAGTTGCCCTAAATGACAATAGCACACTAAAAATGCGCCCGCGGCCACGTATGCGCAATTGGACCAGGTGACCACGCCCTCCATCAACGGATATGGATTAACATTTAGATGGCTCTTTTGTTTTGTTTCTTGCGTTTAGGGACTTGCCTAATTTACGTATTGTGAATTGTATTGGCATGTTTGGTGGCAGGCATTTAGTCTATAAGCAATAGAGTAATGTGAAAACAAAACATGAAAACAAATAGGTAAATAAAGAGGTAAGTAAATGGATATATATAAATGAATAAAAGAATGAATATAAATAAATAAATAAATAAGACCTCAATCGCCGCACGCCACGGCAGCGTAACTGGACCTATTTCTTTGGCACCATAATGCCAGTATATTTTGGAAACATTTCATTTTCAGGGTCCAAATTGATAGGATGTGTCCTGAAAATTCCGAATTGTGTTATAGTGTATATGTCGCAAAAGCTCCAATAAGGTAGGTTCCACTCACCTTGACCTTCTTTCACTTCATATTCAGCAGTCGCTTACATCTCCGAATTGCGGCAGGATCCCACGAGTAGCACATTTTATGCCATGTGAAATGACACGCCTGCTCCATCTCATGGATAAGAGAGTGTAGATGTCGAAGTAAACTTGTATGTAATATCTAAGCGTACTAAGATTCTCATATGTATACGTGAGGGGGCAATCGAAAGACTGCAATGAATTTCCGAGAACCCTTGTGACGGGGTAGGTATATACCCGAGACGTAAACCTGGCGGTTTAGCTCATCACATCCGAGGTGCAGCATGAGGGTGATCATGATGCTGTTGGCCCATCGTGGCTAGTTGACTCAATCCACCAGAAGTAAGTCATGGCAGGGTGTGTTCCATAGCCCTATTGGTTTCCAGTTGACACTGCTATTTTTGGGAACCCTGGCGTACACGGAGAGGCTACCGCGACTTTGTGAACAGTTTTAATCATAACTGGGTATAACTTGTTGTGATTATTCCGGAATACCTTCTATACTCCATATTACATCACATCGGTATTGAATCTGAACGTTAGGATACTTCTCCTAGCCTCTCGGCATACGCAATTGCACACAGTCGCAAATTTTCGCATACAAGCTGATGTCGTGAAATGAAGAATACCATAACCTTACCAATCTGGCAGGTTGATTTAAATAGCTAAGATGGGCTGATTCGCGTACGATGCGGCGCCTGAAATGTGACGAGCTACAGCCATACATTGGGTACTGGTCTCAATTCAAACAACCTCCTACTTCATTCAATCTACGAGACTAGAATGCAGAGATGCTAATGTTCAGTTGGATTATGGTTACTTCATGAAAGACTCACAAATCATAGCGACATTGTCTGGAGAGTGGACAGTCGCTGTTTCCCACCGCTCTTACGGCGCTCTCAAGGAAAAGCTGACTTAACTCTGTAGTTAGTAAGGTAGGAAACCACGTAATTACTTCAGGTAGATACTCTTTAGTAGTATTCTCCAGACTTCCTTAGGCTTAGCGGCGATGATATGGTAAATCCCTATCGTGATAGGGGAGGGGGCTACATGGAGAGGTTGCTCCTGCTAATGAGGAACCATCTTATGGTGAGGACCATTTTAACATAGATCCGTCATGTAGCCTGCCACTCTACGCGAAGTAAAGTTTGATAGTAAACTCTATGAGGGGAAAAGTTTTATTTCCCTCACCCCTACCCCACTCCTCCCCAATGAACATCATTCGGCTTGACTATTTATCTCTTCTCGGCTTTTTGGCTGCATCTGAGCTTTCGAGCGAAGACAAAATCTTTGTAATAAATGAGTTGCGACATAGATGCCACCAAGAAAAGGCACAAACTAGGCCGCAGCGTGCGAATATTAAAGACACATGGTACGCTCAAAACACATTGAGGGGGTGTATGAGACTGGAAGCAGCCCCCAGCTAATCGATGTGTCGTGGTCCCCGCGTGAAACGCACGGGGGTGCCGGAGTACGAGAACCGTGGAAATGGCTTATTCCTTGCTACGCGCCGCCCGAAATGCAACTTGCGCGCGGCGAAATGCAACCTGCGCGCGGTGCATTTTGGGCGGTGTAGCAAGGAATAAGCCTTTCCCACGGTCCCGTACTAGGAACCCCGTGCAGTTTCGGGCGGGGAAACCACGACACATCGACAGCTGGGGGGGCTGTTAGTCTCATATACACCCTTAATGTGTTTGAGCGTACCATGTGTCTTTAAGTTGGCTCATAGGTAATGGTTCTTTCCCGAGTTTTTTTTCAAGATGAATAGGTACAATTCCCATGCCATTCATGACAGTATGCCGGTCGTTTGAAGTGCACCATTATTTAAGGTGATCGTGAGATCGAATTGGAGTCAGGTTGATAAAACCGAATATCCTTGACCCTCGCTCTTTCTGCACATATTCGAAGCCCTTAAAGGAATAGATAATTCGAGAAATGCTTAAAAATAGTGGCAGGGGTGCTACGTAGTAGGGTTTACTATTGCAACTAATAGTGTATACATTGCTACAGCAAGAGTGGAGACAAAAATTGCAATAGAGTTGTAAAAAAATATAGATAATAAGGCACAGAAAAGTTAGGCAACGAGTTAGGCCAGTTAGGCAGGGAGGAGGAGTGTTGAAGGGAGGGCCAAAAATTGGAGAACGAAAGGCAATGTGTCGGCAAGTTCGCAAGCCAGTGTGTGGATGGCCCCCGATACCAACTTAGTATTAGGTTGGCAGATAAGTAATGGTGTTTTTTCGTCACCCAATGTTTTACATGGAAAGTGACAGTTGTTCCCAATATGTTCTGCACTATTTGGTAGATAATTTTCCGCGGTATAAGATGGCATAAATGCCTTCCTACCATTTTTGATTTCTATCGATTTTTATTTCATTGAAAGGGAAATTCGGGTCGACCCAAAAGTGAGTTTTCGACAACTACTTTTTGAATTTTATCTCAGCTCTCATCTACAGAAGAAGCTCAAACCATGTGATATATATGCGTCTTATGACAGCTTGAAGTTAGTTAAAGCGAGGAATTCGGACCTTGTAAAAGAGCATCGCGTGGGGCCCTCTTGGGGAGGGACTGCCTGCAGAACCTACCCACTTATTTTCGAACGTCTAACATCAACTGAGGGTGGTGGTTGATAATGATAAGGAAGCATTCTATGACCTCTAACGATCCCTCAATCTTTGGCATGATTCTCAGTTAATAAGGTAATTCCGTAAGCTCTCAGTTGGACAGAATAGGCAAGGTTCGATGCTTGTCTGTGAAGTCAAAACTAAGATCTTCGAATCACTTGAAGTATTAATAGCATTCCTAAGATACATAGCCTTTTCAGCAATATGTTTAGCAGCTGGGCCGGTTGCTTTTTTATTAGAGGTGAAAAAGAGAGGCTGTCGAAAATGCTCAATTTCGTCGACCTGACACTCCAGTTTGAGCGCTTAAATACTGGTGGAAAAAGACATTTCGGAGATACTAAGAGGGTCCTCGTATAGGGCAAGGAATTCTCTTCAAAATGGTGTAAAACTCAATGCAAAACTTTTCATCTTCAGCGCGATATTTTGAGTGGGGGAAAAACGCCATTACTTATGGGCCGACCCAATAGATCCGCCAAGCCTCTCCCTAGGCCCAGCGAAGGGGGGGGGGGAGGGAGGGAAGGCGGGGATATAGACTTAGTAATAGACAGTTGCATACTGAAGCATAGGTTGAAGAAAAAGGAAAAAGAAGCAGAAACGTCCACAAACATGACTGAATTCTCACGCTACTAGAAAAAAATTAGAGAAACCTAGAAAAAAAATTACTAACTGAACAGAGGACGAGAGGGGAAAAACCAATGACAATTACGAAAATTCAAAAATGCAAAAGAAGAAGTATTGTTTGTCACCCCTCAAGGAGTATTGTGCCTTGCATTGAGGCATTACTGACAGATCCAAAAAATGTATGGCGGATTGAAGTTAACTCATTTCCGAATTACGTTGCGATGAACGCCTGCACCTTGATTAGGCACTACGACAGTGTCCTTAGTTGGAAAAGGAGCCATTCTACGCCTGCTGAGGGGCGCCGAGTTCTTCCTTGCTAGGCGTATTAACCCCGCACATGAGATGGAGATATATCATCGTCTCATTTGCCCTCAAGAAGAAGAAGGAACTCATTTGTGAGTATTACGGTTACAGTCTAGACCTTCCAGACATGCTTCCACGAACACTCCTCTAGGTTAGATGAACAGCACCAACGTTAAATGGGCGGGGAACTACCACGGATAACGGAACGCTCTGGCAGTACCATCGAATAATACCACCACCTTCACTCGTTGGGGAAGTTGAAAAAGTTAATGTGCGTGTTGCGCATGCAATCGCTCCTCACCGAGGTCATCACTTCGTCCGGTGCGCTGCATGCTGCACGGTCAACACTATTCTTGAAGGCATAAGACACGATAATTTGGTGCTCGTTCTAAAATGGTAGCAGGGGTGCTAAGTAGTGGGGAAATGGTAAAATAGGAAAGTGAAACAGTTAAAAACCTGCAGAAAAGTTTTGTACTGCACGAAGAGCAGTTTTGGACTAGTTTCCCTTTGGCATCGTGCCAATAAGCGCTACCTTAGGGCCGCTGCATATCAATCCCTTTGCTTCCTTATCCATCCATATTGTACTTCGCAAATGAAGGACGCGAGCACCAGCATTGGTCGACTTATTGTGGGCGGGTGAGTGTGGTAGGCTTTCTAGGGGCGTGTAGCAACAGAATCGTCCGGTGCAGCTGGTGGGCGTGGCCTGCGACATCCTTGCGGCGAGAAGACGAATGATGCGTCTGGCCGTTTGAATTAGGATATTGAAGGGACGGTAAAGACTTATATTAAGCAGGATTGAGCCTTGTGTTCAGTTGGGTTAAGTTTTCAGTATTTTCTTTGTTTCTCCATAGAGTATGAAAAATTCATCAGAGCATGAACTGTTTGGGTCTTTAACATTTGCTCTGGTCTGTCATTTTTTACACCAGCTCACAGGAAAACTTGACCATTCATCTATTAAATGTTGACGCTGACGACTGCGGGAATCATGTTAACCACACGAACATAGGTAGACTAACATGCTTATTGAATTTCTTTTGTATTTGTTTATTTCCTGAAGTTGCGTCTATGGATCCGCCAAACAATTGTGTGTTACTATCAAGAAAAACATCGTTAGATTTTCAATTATTGATGAAATGTGGTAAATCGCGGATGTACGCTACAAGTACGTCATGCTCCAACTGCAAAGCTATCGGCTAGCCAATGTGACCTGCTGCATTCGGCGAGCCGCGCCGGGCGCGCCGGCCCCGGACGATTGGTGTTGACACAGTTCTCCGGCCTTCTGGGTCAGCTATGTTGCAGTGCTTTAGGGCGCTATAGAGTTACCTTATCTAAAAAAGCGTTATGCGGCGCTGTAAGCCCTGGAAGAGCGACTCGCGAATATGGTCCTCAGCTAGGCCTGTACACTATCTTACACGTCTTGCGAGTATGTTTGCGATTTGTCTTTGCGTCTCGTGGGGCTATCATCGAAAGTATATTTCGTCCCCCGATACTGAAAGTATTCGCCATGCTACACCAGTCTCAGCCTTTAGCTGCTCCGCCTCCTATACCTTTTGCGGCTGCAGGCATTCCCGTCTATAATCGATCCGGTTAAGCGCGCGTGTCGCGTGCGGCTGCATCTGATAGCACTTTGGCCACAAGTCCTTTAATTGCGGCTCTCAAAATTACAAGTAAAACGCAATTTCCGTGAATGTGGGATAACAAGGAGGTGCTGTACAAAATAAGATAGAAGATGATGACGAGAGCCAGAACTCAAGAGCAACCAGGCTGCATCTGCAGTATCCATCAGAGGCCGCGCATTCCCACAAAACATGAGAATAAAAAAAGCTAGAGCGTCCCACTCGTTTGTTCTAAGTATTTCTATGGCTTTGGCGCCGGATTCGCGCCGGATCGTAGAAATTTACAGGCGATTTAACTAATTTGCCTTTCCTTGATTTTTTCATTTTTGTTTTGTTTACATTTACATCGTTGTGCTTCATTTCTAGCCTGTGTCATCTTCATCTCCTTGTACATGGATTTTGAAGCATGAGCAACACCTAAAATTTTATTCGCATCAGGAAATTGCGTTTTGCTTGTATTAAACTAACGAGTATGCCGTTTTTAGTTGTTTGTGGACATACCACGCACACAAACCTCTGAGGGAAATGTTGCAGACAGTGGCACAGTTGCTTTTGAGTTTTCAGTTTTCGTCATCATCTTGTTCTTATTTTGTAGCACCTCCAATGTTATCCGCATCAGGAAATTGCGTTTTACTCGTATTTGAGAGCGCAATTAAAGGACTTGGCAAAGTGCCAAGGAGCCGCACGCGACACGCGCGCTTACGACGGATGTTATGAAGGACGGGAATCTGCGCCGCAAAAAGGCATTGGGCGGAGCATGGAGGAATTAGCGTGTTTCACGGTCCTGTATCTCCATTCCTGCGCATGTTTGAACGGGGAAACCGCTATGCTTCGACAGCTGGGGGCTGCTAGTCACATACACCCTCAATGTGTGTGAGCGTACTATGTGTCTTTAAGGCGGTGCCTAAAAATATTCATGTTTGTCGAGCGGACAGCCTACAGTTGGAGCAACTCGGCAAATTCGCTTAGTATTCGCCTTTGCTTAAACGTCTCATCTCTTGCAGTGACAAGGAGCATTTCTTTCGCTTCCTGGTGTATGATGGGCGCTCTGATGGAGGCGAAACATTTGTTCGCATACTACCGCCTGAAGGTAGTTTACGTTATAACAATTGCTCCTTATTGATCATGTGGAAAAGTTAACAGTAAAGCAGACCGGTCCGCGAACCCTAGTAACGGAATATGCCCGCAGAACTCAGCGGAACTTTAATGAATGTCTGCTCAGCAAAAATATCTCGGTCCTTCCACTTGGGACAGTGAAGTGAATCTATATGCTGGCGAGGCGGTTGCATTGTTAAATAGTACGTCGGAAAAGAGTCCTGCCACACTTTGAGCAAACTCCTCGGAAAAAATCGATATCATAATTATAATAATAATTATGATGTT
>MU914211.1:4830-23586 GCA_036418165.1 Cooperia oncophora | reverse complement strand
CATTTGCATACTCTCTCGCAACCCTTGTTTGATCTCTCGCCAATCTCTCGCCGGAAATCATAAAGCTTTTCGATCGTTAATTGGTAAGAAGTATGGCCTCATTTAGTGCGCTTTCAAAGTTTCCTGTGATTTTTCCCCACGAGTCAGTCATCTAGCAAATATATAGTTCACATCGTCGCAATCAGTCGGGGCGGTGTTCGAAAGAGCCTAACCAGCCCGCCTCCGTCTGTCTTTCTTCACCAGTAATGATGGTTAGTGATTGAACCAATGCGAAATGCCACGTAAGGGCCCTTTCCGCCCCTCTTGGTAGCGCCCCGACTGACTGTGACGACATCAGCTGTAGTTCTATTTTTGAACCGCGCTACTTACGACGTTTCCGATTCGCATCTAAAGTGCCTTTAATATACCTGTTGGTGTATGTAGTCAAACTTATGTTTATATCCGTGTATGCTTGCTGCATATTAAATCATTCGATTTCATTCCTTCCGGCAAAATGAAATTCCTTTAAGATTATTGATTTCATTTCTTTGGATGACCACCTTGAGGAAGTTCAGAACCCTAGTAACCAATTGAGGGGCGTCGCCCTACAGGCGAGTATGCCCAGGTGAAATAGATAGAGGAACGAAGCAAGTATCTTAAAAATACACAAGCACTGCACGACCCAGTTGCTAGTGGCAGACCAGGTTCCTGAGGAGCTATTCAAGGCCCCTGACCTCCGTCGCGTTACTGGTACGCCACTGCCGGCTGGGGCGGGCATCGGCTACAAAGGCTATCCGAACTTTCTCGAGACCAGCGCCCATGTTGGTCGTTACTTACGTACCAGTACTCGGTTTTTTTTCCGAAAGGTTTCTTCTAAAGGAAGGCCATAACTTGGGATCACTCAACTGTTCCCTTTCCTCTTGTATTTCCATTTTAGGGCGCAATTTTTTTGACAGACTACTTCTACTTCTTCGTCACCCAAGTCGCATATTTACCTAACCTTGATGTGTTGGAGCAAATCTTCAATATCAGAAGTACCTCTGGTGTTCTGGTTCTTTGCACCAGAAGTGTTTTGGCTTTTAAAGATCATTGCTAGAAGCGATACGGAGGCAACATATACCGCTTGCCTTGGAGATAGGTAGGGTGTGTCTCCGTGCTCCATTTGAACATGGCTTAGGATGCGTGCTGGGATAGTTCCACTTGAGACTACTGTCATGCTATCTTGTGGTGGACGAAAATATGATTATAGTTGTCTCAAAACGCTCACCTTTTGGCTCTTGACACATTCCACTAGGGGCTCAGCCACGCTCCCACCATCTGCAGGATATGGAACATGCGCACTAAGCTGTACTGTACTGCATATTGAGAGCTTCAAACCATGAAAATCGAATAAAGACAAGTCACTTCTAGCGATTCTTTTCCATGTGCTAAGCGGCGTACATGTGCATTCATCTTATGCTGCCTATGCCCATTGTACCTTGAAGGCGTAGTGCACAATACTTTGGTACTTGGTCTACAATTGTAGCAGGGGTGCCGTACCTTATAGAAGACGAAAAAAAAGTGAAACTACCAAAAACATGCAAAAAAGCCTTTGTCCAACACGACTCAGTCAGCATGTTCGGAAGAGTTTCCCGTTGACATCGCGCCAGTAGGCGGTACTGTAGACAGGGTACAGCATCATTGTGTCAAACCTACGGGGGGGTCGTACTTTTGTCCTGGGAGGGAGGGGGTCGTATTTGTAAGATGAATTTATTTTCTTGTGGAAAGGGGGTGTCGTATTAATTTTTTGTTTTATATGCATTCTATACGCCCGTGGGATATACGTTGCATAGTTATTGTATACCCCCCGCTCGACAACTTTTTCGCCGACTATATACTCATTGCTCGTCGTCGGCGAAAAAGCCGTGGAGGTGGAGGGGTCGTGCCTGGACCCCATTCGAAGGGGGGGGGTCGTACTCACACCGACATTTCGCACATCCCCATGCTGTACCCTGACTGTAGATGCAGCTGTATGTACGTAGTCATATGTATATCCACGCAACACCGCGGACGCTTCATACCAATCTCTTCCTGCATAATGTAACGAAGCGATACGGCATCAGCACAGATCGGACATTTGTGGGCGTCCGGGTCGGTATGTTGCAGCTTGATAGGGCGCTATAAGGTTGCCTTTCTTAGAGAGGGCGTGACGCAGCGCCTGCTCGGAAACGCCAATTGTGTCCTGCTAGACGTATTAATCCTGTACTTCTTGGAGATTGCCACTTGCCTTCAATGGCACACACCGCGATAAAATGCAAAGTTGCTATTTTTCGCCGGACTAGTTGCTTTATATGCTGTGCAAGCAGCTGCGTAGGGCATGTCTGCGCCACTTTTCAGCAACAGAAATGAGTGACGAGGGTTACTTCATTGCCTCTCACTGGTTTGCGGCCCACCTTTATTAGCCCACCACCGGCTCATACTGGAGCAATAATAGACAGATGATTCCAGGGAAAGAACCAGCGGACATGACTTTGCCGCATGAGAAATCACTGGGAGCGAAATGGGATCATAGCGCGACCACAAACACCGCCACTTGTCTTGCGATGCCGCATGCAATAGAACCTTCTGCTCTATCTCTGTTCGCTACAATGTTCTCGGCTTGGTTCCAAGCAGCTGGCAAGCTGACTTTCTTCTATTTTCCCCACCATGGGAGCCTTACGTCGGGCATCTGCGGCTATTCGCGGCCTCAGTTGCCCAGAATAGTGCTGGTGGAAAGCTTTATCCTTTGATCTTATGCAGGCAATGGCTCATGTCTGCATATAAAGCGACGTGGTGGCCCGAGATTCCATTTGGTCTTCGCGAACTTCCGCGTCCGTTAAGCGGCATTGCCGTAGTAGCTGTGATGCAGCTTGTCTTCCGTTATAATAATTTATAATCGGTGGGAACCAGTACGGACGTCCATTCGTCATTCGTTTTTCGTTTATCGGCATGGTCTTTGCCCTGAGCGAAATATAAACCAGCATCTTGTCCCGGCAAATGTATTGGGATTGCCATTATTGGACCTGCATCTAGGAGCGCGTAGTTCTACGTCGCCACGCTGCATTCGCGTTTTCGATGCACCTTGTTTCGCATAGTGGCATTCACTAATCTTTCCTAGCCGATTACATCGTTCTTTCAAGTTTGCGCCATGCCTTGCATTGTTAGAAGTTCCTTCCTGCTGACTCTCGCTCTTTCTTGGCACTCCTACTTCCTCTTAACACTTCCTGCACTCAATTAGGCTACTCACGGGTCCATATTGAGCAGAGCGACTGAGAGCAGAAAAAATTTCTGCTGTGGAGATGATTGTTCAGTCGAATCACTCGCCACATTTCGGCACAGAGAATAAAGGAGGTCCGACTTGTCATTTGCCTCATATTCTGTTCGTTGTTCTTTTGTTTGTAACTTTGATAATTTAATTATATGATATGTCAGGAACTTTGTGCTCTGCTTATTATCGAACTTTTAGAATGTTTGTTCATGAACTTTCCTTAATAGTTGAAGAAAGCAGCGTGAAAACGTCAAAAAACTCGAACCCTTTCTGAGATTCTGAATTTTGCCAGAAGACATTTCATTTCCGTTGTCATTTCGGAACATATTTTGCTTGTCTACCAGCAAGTACTTTAACGGAAGATTCCTTTGTTTTCATGCCGTGATGTCAAATTCTTTGGTCCACCAGATATTTGCATTGTACGTGGACAATTACCAATTGGCAGTGTAATCAAACGATTACCAACTTCCCAGCCTGATAGGTCTACTGTGTATTTTGCTGGGAAGAGTGTCACTTGCCAAGGAAAATTTGAATTAGAATGGGCTTGCGATAGCTTGAGTACAATAAAAGGATAAAGGATAAAGTCTTCGGGCCGTGATCAATCGTTTGTGAGATGCGGCACGCATTCTACTTCCATTCAGAATCGTAGTGGGTTATTGAATGCGATGTGGCCTATACAATGACTTGCGGTGGCCAGCCGATGTACAAGTCAGTGTTTTTACTCCTCCGCAGACGATCTGGTAATCAAATTCACTCCCGAAGGGTCGAGGTTGGCCTAGGCGGGAGTGCGACACCCGGGTATTCGAACGCGGCGGGACCCGGCCGCGTAATGGGAGCTGCTCGGCCACTTGTCGCTACACCATCTCCGCCTCCTTGAGTACAATAATTTGCATAAATATCCGCCACTACTATGATGTGCTCTTAGAGGCACTTTTGGCGATTTCAAATTCGTGATTCAGATCGAAAAAAGCCTGCCCCAGCCTCGCTCCGTAAGGCAGGCATAGTTGCGAGAGAACACGATAAAAACTTCACACGACATTCCGTTTCAGAGCTTTCAACAGCGAAGATGTTTGAACCACAGCGGATGGCGATCGTGTCAGAGTGTTGCTTGACATCCCGTGACATTCAGTACTGCAAAGAAGACAAACGTCGCAAGCGCCTCGAACAGAACCCTCCTTGTCGAAGTTGATTCTAAGCAAGAGACGAATATTTGTTGGAATTTGCTGGGAGAGACAAGGTAAGGGGGAGGGGGGGGGAGAAGAAAGGCCGGCCGAGAAAACGAGCAAGACAGCAGAACTCAATAAGGCACAGGATTGCCTGCGCTCAGATGGAGCCACTTGAGCAACCTTGCCGCTTAACGCCTTGTAGATTTCTGACGGTGCCTAGAATGCAAAGGGTAGCCCTTCGCGTCCCACACTTCCTTTCTCCATGCAGGACTTTGGTTCCTATGAGCAATCGCAGGTTCCCTCAAAGTGCGATGTAGCCAACAAGGTAGAGACTATCTTATCAAGTACAGTTCCTGACCTGATACCCATTGACATAGACTTAGCTACTGACTCAGAACCTTCACCTTGCATTCTACAATTCTTACTCCCAGAAAGCAAGAACTGTTACCGCATAAACATCTGGTAGGCGGTGGAGACATTAATTATCCCGACGAAATCTCTTGAAGAACAGACTTATTGTTAGTCCGAAACCCATAGTAGAACATAACGAGTACAAAAAGAGCTAGATTCAACTTCACAAACGTCGGCCTCCAGAGTCGAGCAGTCAGATGTAAATTATGAGCACTGTCCTCATAAAATACGGCTGGCTGTCCGTCTACTACACGCTGTACTGTTTGGAAGGTTTTGAATTCGAATTTCGGCTAGTTGCTTCTGCTCCTTGCGTGAACTCCTAACCGCTGAACCCTTTTTAAGCTGCAAAATGGTACAATTAAGCCACTTCGATTGCAAGTCCACAGCTCTAATCAGCTTGGGCTATACCAACTTCGCTGTGTGCCATCGACCACCCTACCAAGCGGAACTGCGAGCCTCCCGGAAAGTATTTTAAGACATCCAGTTGAAAGGAGTGCGGCTTGACATTAAGACCTGCCACCATGGTTCATGAAAGAGGTCACACGGGAAATCATGGGAGGCATTCCTCAGTTACCGGAATGATTGCTCGGAAGAAGGGAATGAGAGCGCGATGGGCTCAGCAGCAGATAACGTCTGTACTGGTGTGGACAAGTCTCGGGCAAGGCGTTGATTGGAAGTTTGCCTTTAACACTACTCTAGAGACCCCTTAGAAAACAGCTGTCGAAGTTTTCTATAGGGCGCTCTCCTTATTGTTGAGTATTTGCAAAATGAACTGTCGCAGACGGCAGCAACCGTTTGGTACATATTCATTACGGTGTCTCCCCCTTAATTCTCTGCTAACCCTTTTCTCAGTTTCATCATATTCCCCTTCCTGGGTTGCTCCGGATACGTTTTGGGATTTTTATCCTCGGCACCGTTCACTTCGGCAAACGCCCCGCCCATTGTGGGCGGAGCTTAGGTTACCTTGTATGTGCTCTGCAAATGCATATCCATTCCTTAATCCGTTCCCTAAAATTAGTATTCACGTAGCCCTCGATTTTCGAGCAGTCGCACACAAATATATTCAAAATCCCTGAGATGTGGTAGGCGTGGCTGCGTACTTCAACTTTCCGTGGCGGCAGTTGTGCTTTTGGGGAGATATTTTCACCTCGACAAAATTGTAGTCGTGCCTCTGTTCCAGCACAGAACAAGATGACAGTTGTCTCAAACTGACACATCCCACGAGTGACCCATTCTGTGCCATGTTCAAATGCCACGCCTACTTCGTGTAAGGGATAAGAGGTGTAGAGACACACACATACACAACTTCTGGTTTATATATAGAGAGATTATTGATATTGGGATGCCGCCGGATATCTCATTTAAAACTAGAAAAACTATCAATCAGAAAAAAGCTTTCACCACAAAGTACGACAAGCGCTGAAGTATAAGAAGCTATTCCGCTGTTTATTCATCCACGTGCCAGTTAGTTTCTCGTTGATTTTGCTGAGATGTTCTTCCTAACTGATATGTATTGCACGGCGACCAAGCACAGCTAGCCTGTAAGGAAGAAGTGTTCGAATGGGCTCTGGTAACTGGACTACTTTTCCGTACCACTTAAAGACATTCTTCACCCGTATGTTACAGTCGTCATCCGGGCACTTGATTAGGCGGCCAAAGGTCGCGACGCGGCTGCGGCGCGTCACGACCGCGGCGATCAGCTGTTTCCAGCCTGGTTTAGCCATTTCTCCCTAATTTTCACTGTTTTTGGCTGCTTTTCTTGAGGTTAGTTGTTCCTTTTTCACAAGGTGAATTAGGGTTGAGATATTTCCAATTTTTGCGAACACTTGAGCAATGAAACAAATGGCAAATAACTGGAAAAATTGCAAAAACACTTCATTACAAAAGCAAAAAAAAACCCACGTCCTAATGCACTTCATAAAGGCAGTCACACGACCTACCTTTGAAAAAAATAGAAATACGGTGAAAATTGGGGAGAAAATAGCCAAACCAGGCTGGAAACAGTTGATCGCCGCGGTCGTGACGCGCCGCAGCCGCGTTGCCACCCTTTGACCGCCTAATCAGCTGCCCGGATGACAAGTGTACTCTAGTGCGATCGAGGTGTCGCATTAGTGATGAGTACATTCGACTCGCTCATGTCCTACTTCATGTATAACTAGGGGACTCTATAAACCTATTTTCTTTTTTTCTATCTCAGACGGGTTTTTATGGAGGAGTCTCCATTACGCGTGACGTTTTTGGCGAATATGAAACGTTGTGTGCAAAATGTAGGGCATATTAATGAGCGCCTTCGAAACGTCAAGCATAGTAAAGCTTCTTCTCTAAAAACCCCTCTTTGCCACAAAACACTGATTTATGAGGGCAAACACCCGAGTTCCAAGAAAGGCACGGGTATTGCTGCAAAATCTAATATAATTTGATGTAATAGGTTTCGCAAGAGCTCTCCCGACGTCATCCAGTACTTTGTTTCTACACCACAAAATTTTACATTTTCATGGAAATGTAAAATTTTGTGATGCAGAAACAAGGTATTGATGACCCAGCAACGACAACTGGCGGCTTTGAGGCCGAACCATGAACTCGTTGACAGGGCACATCATTGGTGCGGCATTTCGGTCAAGTCCGTACAACTCCCCTTTCCCCCCCCTCCTCCTCCCTAAGAGGAGGCTTGAGACACGACCCCTTCCCTCGTTCCCACCTCTGATACGATCAGGCTGTCGAGCGGGGGAGGGTACATAGCAAAAGGAGAGAAGAATTTTTCCGCACCCGCGCATTGCTGCAAATTTCGTCCGTAAAGCACTTACGACCTCCTCCCCTCTCGAGCAAATTCGACCCCCTCCCTATAGCGTCCGTGAAGCAAGAAAAGCAACTACCGAAAAAAAATTTCCTCAGACCAAATACGACCCCCCATCCACAGGCGCGAGATATCGACGCCCCTTTTGGGCCTCCCCATCGATGATGATTCGCCTGGTACGTAAGATGCTTTAATCGGCTACCAACGGCTTACGCACTCGCTGCTTTGAGGTCGGGAGATCGGCCTTCTGCGAGCTGATTAATGCGTTCCACACTGCCAGAGAATGGTAAATCGCTACCAAGTATGCATTCAGTAAGCCAGCCACATTTTCGAACTGAACGATAGAAATACGTTGGCCGCATCTCAAAACAGGAGCGTATGCAGTGCTAAAGCTTCAATGCTTTCGCGCGTGCTTAATTTATTTCCATAGTGAGGGAAAAAGAAGTGTGGCGAATTTGTACGACGCGCGACTAGATACGGCCATCGGACTATGTAGGTGGTCAAAAGGAGGACAAAGGATGATGATCAGGGAGACGGGCTCGGAAATGAGAGAGATTGCAAAGTTTGGTTCTCTCGGTATAAAACGATCCTAGCTTCTTCATTCAATCTCAAGCGGCGCAAGTAGGACTACCACCGAGATTGCCAACGTGACTCTACATTAATTGGAACATGGGAAGAATTCTATCAGTAAGATAATCGTGGGCGGTTGCGGTGCTTTTTGAAGCGTTCTATTGATATTTAGGTGGACCACAGCGTCTCAATGTGGAGCATTCCCTACCGTCATTCATGCCTGCTCTTCGAATAGTATCGCGTTTAGTATTAGGTTGGCGGGAAAATTCTGTCACATTTTTTCAAGTTAGACTTTCTTTTTACAGAGAGGCGTACAAGATCAAAATTATGGCAATCGGCGCGACGCAAAAAGCTGGATATCATCTCAACTTTGACTTGGGCTCAAGAGTCGTGGAGGATTTTCTGCGGCTGTATATAACGGTTAATACTACGAGAGTGCGACTAGCAGTCAGAGGGTAGCAAACGTCTGGAGTAAAAAAAAAAGAAAAAAGAAAAAGAGCAATGTCTCTACACCGGTGCAAGGGGAGAGCCATCCAGCTCTATTGCATGAAGTACGGCTCGAACTTTTTTTGACGGGGTGTGCTGCACCAGCACGTTGAAGACGGACTGTGCCGATGGATTTTGCCCTCTGCTTGACGATTCGCTTCAGATCTCGTAGCTGCCTTGCGTACGGATTGACCGAGGAGGCAGCTTCTTCATCCAGTAGTTTCCCGACCCACCGCTATCTAGAGCTGAGTTTACAGGTACTCCCGAACCTCACTTCGTCATTCGAACCGTAGGCTCCCGCTCTGAAGAGCTAGCGTCGTGGAAGATTGTCTGATGACTGTAGACATTGTCCTTGTGCAGCTCCATTATTTCGGCGTCGACAGCTGCCATGCTGGCGCCAGGGTGGTAGAAGAAATAGTTTAAGGAAGCGCTTGAAGGGTCGGTGCTGAAGGTAGCGGATAACATTCTTGTCCATAATGCAGAATAAGGATGAGCAGGAGCCGAGCCAGTGACACTAATAGAAAGATCAATCCTTAATGTATAAATGCTCACATTACCGGTTAGCCCTCTTCATAGGCGAATACTTGGGTTCAAAAAGGTATGACAGAACTTTCCCGCCAACCTAATACTACTCCGTTTTATTGCTTGCAGTTATCCTGCTTTCATTTCGAGATAACATTATACCGACTGGCAATTTCGCATTGTCACCTCACTAAAGGCACGCTCCACTATCACCTGGAATACCATTCCAAGTATAAGGTAGGCAGATGCAAAGCACCAGAGAGGTACTACTTTCGCCTCCGAGAGTGCATTGTGGGAGTGCTGCTCGCCCTTCAGTTCAAAACTGGCCACGCGGTATTGCTAATATTGAAGTATTGAGATATTGTGCAGCGATATTGCTGAATTGAGTAAATTACAGATAATTCTATATATATTTATTTGAATAACTAGTCAATCTACTAACTGGATATCGCTTGCTAACGTCTACGTCGTTCCTTTTCCTCTTCTTCTTGCTTCCGCTCTTCTTCTTTCTTCTGCCGCTCGTCTTCTTCTTGTTTTGGCTCCCGTTCTCGTCGATGTGGCTCTGCTTCCTTACTCTGCACAGAATCGTTTTCGCTTTCCCTGCTTCCTCGGCTTTCTCTGTTTTCTTCGATCAATTTGGCCAAATACTCATCGTCAGAGATCACCTTGGACTTTTCGGGAGCTTGGACCTGGCTCGTCTTCACTGATACCTCGTTTTTTATCGTGGCTGATTGCTTCAACCTGGGACTGATCTTCTTTTTTAGCCAGATTGGACGATGGCACTGAGCAATCTCTTCTCCATCTTATCCATTGCAATATCGAATGTATTCGAGAAGTTCACGGTATTCTGCACCTTTTCTGCGAGGATCATTTTCTCTGCTTTACTGATCTCCCCCTCGATATCGGAAATATAGCGGTCAAGCATCCTTATTTGGTATTCCACTTTAGCGGCTATGTGGTTGGGATCGCGCTTCTTGTCCTCGTCCCATTCAGATCGTCTTTTCCCTGAGACCTTGCCGCTATCCGCCGACATCCTGTATATTGAGTGGACCAGCATATAGCGCTGAGTGAAACTGAGAAGCTTCTCCTTCATACGTAGCGGTTCTCAGCATCCGGCTAACATACATCATCAATTCTCCGCCACCGATCTTCACTCCTGTTGTGGAGAGCAAATGGTGTGTGAGCTGGGTGTCCAGTGTTGCTGCCATTTTGATGTGTTGCTCTATCTCTTGGAGCGATGTGGTCATATCCTGTTCCAACTTCTCTGCAGAAACAGCTTCCTGGTACAAAGTGGAGACGAAAGTGAAATCGGCGAGATATGCACTTCCTTCCGGCATGATTCCGAGATCGATCTGAAAAGATTTCTGACTTTTTCGTATAACTTATAGTGAAAGAAAATTATTTTTGCTATATAATTGCTGAAGAAAATCTATATTGGTGATATGTATCCCCTGGTAGCAGTTATTGAATATTCTGCTTATTATTGACCAGTTTGGCTGACGCACACTACTGCGCGTCCGGCCGGGGTGCTGATTGCTGATAGGATTTCTGTGCTGACCACTAACACTTGGCTTGATTCCATGTCTCGAAGTACGGCTACTGCACCATATTTCACCTTTTTAATGAACATTTGCCAATGACTGACGGCATATACGGTATTCTAAAAACCCCTCCCCCATTTTTTTGCTAGAAATAGGGCAATTAGGAGCGGTTGAAAGAAGTATCGGTGTAATATCTCCAGTCTTAGGTGAAAGCTACTTATTCTTCTCGGCGTGTTCGTTGAGCAGCCTCAGTCGCGGTCTGCTAGTGGATCTTAACACTGCTGCATGACAAAGCTCTTTGAGCTTTTACGTTTTGGAAGAATCTTTTAGTAGTTATAGGGCCGGGGAGATTTAGTTTCTGTCCTATATAGGCTAAGGATAGAAAGTGCTGGTCACCCCGCATTTCACAACATGTCTCTTGGCCACCAAGTCTCCCCCCTCCCGCACTCATGTTCGCTAAAAGGTTGAATCCTTGCTGGACGGTAGTTCCGCGTGTTGCTTCCGCGCGACTCGTCGCTGTTGAGAGCTGTTTGCGTGCTCCTACCCTCGCTGTTATAGTAGTCTCGTGTCACCGCCACCGATAAGGTTCCCATCCTGCGCCCTATCTTACTTTGTGGAAACGACACCTTACCGTCGTTGTGGCGCAATTTATAATGTTGATGAGCTTCCCTTTGTAAGGCCTCTTATGGTATTTTATCAGCTCTTATCAGTTTCTGCCACCCACCGAAAATGTTCCATCCTCCCCCTATCTCTCTACTTGGATCCAACGCCCGGCCGTTACTCTGGCCGGTGTTATGAGTTTGGTAACCCACTCTTTTTCAAGGCTCCTCATGGTATCTTATCAGCGGTTATCACTTCCTGCCACCCACCAATAAGTGTCCCGATCCTGCTCCTCAGTTGTATCTTGGATCCAACGTCCGTTCGTTACTGCTACGCTATGAATTTGGTGACTTTCCCTTCTAAGACCCCCTGCGGTATCTTATCAGTTCTTATCAGTTCCTGCCACCTACCAATAGCGTTCCTGCCCGACCCTACAAACTCTCAGTTTGAGGCTCTGGGCGCTCGCTTCGAGAGTTATGAATTTCGAGTCAAACACACTCACATACACGACACACACAGAACAGACGAAGCTTTAGCGGGATTATGTAGTAGGATGCTAAGAGTCTCTTATGATAGCCTAATGCTGTTCATTGATATTAGTAGAGAAGAATAATCCCGCATGAGGCCTTCCGAGAAATAATATTTCATGAGGCTAAAGAAAGACTAGCTCAATTTTCGTATGTGTAAGGAACGAACCCTTGCACAAGTAACTTCGGTCCAAAGGTGGTAATGACCAAATAGGTAACAGCTACGGCTATCAAAAGTCCTGCTACCGCCACGATCAGCGTCTTATACCATTGAAGGAATACCATACCAATATGGATGAAGTCTGGAAACACAAGTTCCGTACTTGTTATTGACTCTCCTTCGATCACTTTTTGGATCATTCCTTGAAATGACGCCGTAAACTTGAGTATGCCGTCTATTTTGAAAGCGTTACTCGTTTCCCACAGGATACCGAGCAATCAAAAAATGTTCGGGCTTCAGTTGGGCTAAATCGTATTACCGAGGTGACTCCTGTGATATTGCATGGTATTGTGAAGCCTATGTCATTGCAAAGTACCTCAGCTTGGATATTGTTTCGCGAGGAATAGCAAGTGACATCAGTGAAGGCCCCTTTGGGGCAGCTGTAACATCCTCTCAGTTCCGTGGCTTCAGCTGTGCAGAACGCTTCTTCTACGATGACTTCTGATTTCACTGAGCCATGAAATTCATGCCTTACTTTGGTCCTTTCGTCCTGGTAAAAGGAAATGGACGGCAAATTCACTGGTAACTGATTCTTGATGTCATTGAACCACGGACCTATTGGGAAGTCCTTGCATTGACAATTAATCTTCGTTTCGGCTGGAAGGCACGCACAATCCTCCACTACAGAACAGTTCAAGTTCGTCGCATCGTCATTTGTGGAGCATTGCAGGGGTGGTAAGGTGTTGTCCTCCCATAGAGATGTCCGCGTAGAGTCGGATATAAAGGGAGTGCTTAGAGTCCGAAGTGCTGGAATTGAGTTGGCGTGAAAGTGAGAGACCCTTCTTCACGACCACTTTACGTTTGAGGGAATCAGGGAATTTGCACAACACCTTTTTGATGAGCCACGAGTTATTTACCCCTCTCCTTTTTCCTCTAATTGGGTTATGATAACCTGCAGTTCCTCCAGAAGGTGGCGCTGATCCTGTGTAGACTGACCACGTAGGGAGCAATTGTCCAGTTTCTCTACCAGGGCATTGATCAAAACGTCTCTATTATTGTACTTATTGTGAAGAAACTGTATTGCTCTATGGTAATTGTCCCCCGTGACCTGGAATTTTCTTATTGAGTTTCTGGCCTCGCCCTTCAGAGCATTCAGCAGGTAATTGAACTTAACCATATCGGCAACCTCTTGAGAATGAATATTGGTATTGAAAATTTCCCAAAAATTGTCCCATTCCCAGATATTGCCTGCAAAGGTAGGGATAGGGATAGGTGGAAGATCCAGAGTTTTGATTTTAGCAGGCGTTACTGGTGCTGCTATGTCAGATTCTGGTGGAACATCCAGTGGTTGAGGGCCCAAGGACTTGAGGATCCGAAGCCGAGCCCGTAAAATCAATAGGTAATCGAAGGCGGAATTGAGAATCGTCTCGCTCCTGGTTGTATACTCCTCCAAATCAGTGGGTTCTTTACCGGAAGGATCGACGTTATCGAACAGAGCCGCTAACTCGCTGAGAGTTTGCTCGACTTTTGCCATCGAATACTCGACGGCACAGATGCCCTCTTCCAATCCATGCATGTTCTCGAGTCGAACATTATCTGGCAAATCGGGATCCAAGGAAGTGTCCTCGAGCTTTTCCTGTTTGAGTGCAGTGAGGATATGCTCGAGTTTGCCGATAGTGACTGTTAAAAGTCGCTTTTTCGTGGCGATTGAACTCGACATTCTTCGCCAAGGAGGGTCCCGAAACAGTACGTATTGCGGTGAAGGTATTGCCTATCGAATATTGTCCCAAATTATTGAAATTGAGGGCCAATATTGACAAGAAAAACCGAGTATTGGAAGAGTTGAAAGTAAAAAAAGGAAGAAACAAAATGCGGTATAGCTAAAAACTAAAAAGTAACCGCCAAAAACGTAGTTGAACTACGCTGAGTTCGGCAGGTAACCGATGCATCCAAACTGTTTGAAGTGCTGCTCGCGCCTTCAACGTCAAAACTGGCCACGCGGTATTGCTAATATTGAAGGATTGAGATATTGTGCAGAGATATTGCTGAATTGAGTAAATTACAGATATTTCTAAATATATTTATTTGAATAACTAGTCAAGTCTACTAACTTGGACGAAGGCTGTTGCAGACGAAAGCGATGAAGGCCTTTTATTGACTGGCGAATATGGAGTCGGCTATTGAACAGTCGATCGAAGCCGATTGGTGAGGAAGATGGAGTTACTGAGGAAAGGGGGCCATGAGTCAGCCAGCGCTACTTATATACAGCGAGGACCGTCGTCTTCGGTGCAGCTGGCCCATGAAAAACAGTCCTTGTTTCGCCGGCTGAAGTTGAAAACATCTTCTGGAATCATTGCTTGATTAACATGAAGAAATTGATTAACTGACTAAGAAATAAGCCTACTATAATATAATACCGCTAAGTTTGTCTGTGGTGTGTGTGTGTGTATGATGTGTTTGACCGGAAATTCATAACTTTCTTCAAAATAGCGATAAAGCGCTCAAATTCATAAGTGATGTAGGGGGTCGGGCAGGAACATTATTGGTGGGTGGCAGGAAGTGATAAGAGCTGATAAGATACCATACCGGGGCTTAGAAGGGGAGGGTCACCAACTCCATAGCGCGGGCCACAGCAGCGATGGGGCGTTGGTTTCAAGAGGTAAGATAGGGTGCAGGATGGGAACATTATTGGTGGGTGACAGGCCATGATAACAGGTGATAAGATACCACAAGGGGGCTTAGAACGAAGAGGCCACCAACTTCATAGCGCTGTTCACAGCGGCGGTAGAGCGTTGCTTCCAAGGAGTGATGTAGGGGCAGGATAGGATCATTGTTGATGGGTGGCAGGAAGTGATAACAGCTGATAAGAAAGCATAAGGGGCTTTTCAGAAAAGGAGGGTCACCAACTCCATTGAGCGGGCCACAGCGACGGTAGACACGTTCCAAGAAGAGAATGGAGGGCAGGATGGGAACTGATCGGTGGGATGGCCGGAGCCCATCGGCTGATATAGATACCATGGGTTGGAGAGAGCCTTAAAAATTTATAACAGAATTGTGTAAACGGGATCTGCTTCCGGCACTAACTCGGAATTGCTTTACGAGCAGTTGTGTGAACTAGATGTTGTATCCCGCCAGAATCAATGCAAGAAGCCGTGGTGAGCTAAGATGTTTTAACTTCTTCAGCGGTGTATTGGAACGAGTAACCGCTAGAATCCAGATTTCACAAAAGTAACAGCTCAAATTGTTTGCTCATTGAAGAATTATAAATCATATGCAGAATATTGAAAGCTGCTGGCGTGTGGAAAGTACTCAGGACGTGATTTCATTGGATTATGAATTACCAGTCTGGCTGACGCGCAGTTCTGCGCGTGGTTAAACCTTTGTTACTGATAACTGACAGGATTCCTGTGCTGAGCACTAACACTTACCCTAATTCCTATGTCAAAACGGCCCATTTCATCATGTTTCTCCCTTTTAATGAACATTTGCCGATGTTAGGTCTTATCATATTTCTTGAATCACCATTTGTTGGAAATCGGACAGCATAGCGGTTGGAAGGATTCCGATATTAAAAATATCGAAATCACAGTGGCTCTTATCATTCCTCACTGGGCAACAACTCCATACATCCTTTTTCGGGGAACTCGAGCGTTTAGCGGTGGAAGCAATTCCGACCGCTAAACTGAGGGATTTTACTGATAGGAATTATCTTGACTTACTAAGCCTTCGCCCATTGATTCTTTGGTTACGGTGATGTGAGCAGATACGGACTCCCAAAAGCCCTTGTAGGACAATGACAGGATTTATCTTCCACCTTTAATGTTCCCTAAGCACCTCTGAATTACTTGCTGGAGCAGTTCCCAGTGTTGCTACAACTCTGCTTTGAATTTTCCTGGCTATCTCATCAGCTGTTATCAATTCCTTGTCCACCCGTCAATAATGTGTCCACCCTGCCCCTGTCTTACTTCTTAGAACCAATGTCTCGTTGTCGCTGTGGCCGGTGCTATGAATTTGATGACCCTCGCTTTCTAAGACCCCTTATGGTATCTTATCAGTTCTTATCACTTCCTGCCACCCACCACTAATGTTTCCATCCTGCTCCCTATTTTATTTCTTGGAAAAAACACCCTACCATCACTGTGACGCACGTTATGGATTTTGAGACCTTCCCCTTCTAAGGCTCCTTATGGTATCTTATCAGCTCTTATCACTTCCTGCCACCCACCACTAATGTTTCCATCTTGCCCCCTATTTAATTTCTTGGAACCAACACCCTACCATCACTGTGACGCACGTTATGGATTTTGTGACCCTCCCCTTCTAAGGCTCCTTTTGTTATCTTATCAGCTGTTATCACGTCCTGCCACCCACCAATAATGTTTCCATCCTGCCCCCTATCTTAGTTCTTGGAACCAACGTCCCATCGTCGCTGTGACGCGCGTTAAGAAGTTGGCGACCCTCCCCTTCTAAGGCCCCTTATGTTATCTTATCAGCTGTTATCACTTCTTGCCCCCTACCAATAGTGTTCCTGCACGACCCCCTATATCTCTTATCAGTTTGAGCGCACAGTCGCTGTTTTGAAGGAAGTTATGAATTTCCGGTCAACACACACACACAGGTATATCACACACAACACACACTGCCAACAGAGCAAAAGCTTAGCGGATATTATAATGTAGGATGTTATTGTGACCATCGATCTCCTCTAAGCGCTAAGGCTGTCCTTTTCAAACAAATGTGGGTTTTTCTCAGATTTGATAACCAGCTGACAGGTGTGCAAGATGTTCATTAAAAAAATAGAAATGCAATACCAATGCGGCCGTATATTCTAAACATGGAATAAGCCAAGTGTTAGTGGGCAATAAAAATCCGACAGTGACCAGTACAGTAACCATGCCTCAGTAGTGCGCGACAGCCAAACTGGTATTAAATAAGTGATGAAATACTCTAAACAACCATATACATATGTACAAAGGTAGCGTGTAGCTACATGCATAGCAAGGGCGCTAGAATGTTGCGGTTCATGAGCGATCGCGCCCCTTGATTCGCACAGGCGCTTCTCTCCTTTAGGTGGCAAGGAAATATCTTATATCTTATCAGCTATCTTAGAAATATCTTATCAGCTGATAAGATATGTAGGAAGAAGCAGGAATTCATATTATGGTCTTGAAGTAAGCGACAAGCAGGCTTCTGTTTCTTTACGTTGTTCTCGTTCACTCTCTGTAACGGAAGGAGGAACCCATGCTCAAATAGTTTATGTGAATTTTTCGATATTCCTCTCGAAAGCAAGCAAAGTCGGCTCGGCTGCGATATTGGATAGGAAAGCACCGTCAGAACGTAGATACCGTCTTACGAACTCCTCTGGGTACGGAGAAAAGTTGATTTGTGATAAAATCTTCGTGTTTCAACCTGGTGATGTAAGGCTTTGAGAAAGGCAGTTCTCCACTAACTTCAGAATAACCTCATTACCCTTTCACTTGAAACCTATCGGAGTTATTCTGAAATGATCTAGGTTTCTTGAGAATTTTGTTTACATATTTTCTCACATCACTGTTTTGTTGTGGCGATGATCAGCTATTACGTCATAACAGAAGGAACCCTGTAATTATCTATCATTTTGCAGACGTTGTTCGATGCCAACACTGTCGAAGATGCCCTCGGCAGCTCGAAACTTCGCCTCTTATGTGTTTTCGTTCCTGAACGACTCGCCAACTCCACGAAGGTAATTCTATCATCGTTTTTTTTCTTGTTCCTAGGGAAACTGGGGAAGTTTTTGCAAATAAGACTAGCTGTGCCGTTTTTTGCGCTACATAATACGTCCTAGGAAGCTTCTAGGATAATTCAATCACTTCTTGAACTGGAACACAAGTTCGTCTTATTCGGAATAGTAACGGCAAGACCCGGCCTTTGATAAGAATCCCGCAGGCCGGCCAATGTGCAGTGCAGTTTTTCATTCTCGCAAACGCTTCTGACACCTTTTAACCAATCCATAAGGAGTAAGTTTGGGTGACCAGGGTGAAAATCCTTGCGATATTCGATCCTAGGCCGCACGCTTGGTAAATCCATCACCTGAAACCATTAAAGCACCTCTGCTCAAACCTGCAGGGTTTTGCCTATAATTGGTAAGATTACCTGCCGCCTATCACCTGTTACCCGTTGATCATCGAACAACTTAGAGGCTCAAATTGGTTGCCCTTATTCGTTGCAATGATTTACAAGCTCTTAAATTTGTCTAATCATAGAATTTCGAGTTTTCTCATTGGTCGGTCGTCGCTGCTCTCTTTCATGCATTCCTCTATGTGGTAGAACTTCCATACATATACGGAGCGTCTTCAATTGTTTAGGCTTAATTGTTTAATCTGGCATATTAGCTGCATACTTCTTATAATTAAACACGGACTCTCTTCCCTTTTCTATTTTAATAATCCAGAAAAGAGCACGTCATACGCTGGGGAATTTCCAGCGTGGAGAGCGGACGGGAGGGTCGTATTTGTTCTGAGAATGTTTTTTTTCTTAATAACTGGTTTTTTTGTGCCACCAAGAGTAGCTGGTTGGTGACGACTTCTCCTTTCTTCCGCTCGACGGCGAATTTCGAGGAAAATCTGGAAAACTTTTGAAAAATGTCGGAAATTGTGGGTTGGAAATTGGGAACATATAGGAATCTAGGAGAGTGGTAGGTAATATGGGGGAGAAGGGGGATCGTATCAGAGAAAG
>MU914210.1:12165-22757 GCA_036418165.1 Cooperia oncophora | reverse complement strand
CTCAAGTTTATGACCCCCCCCCTGTTCTCGTTGACAATCTCCCAGCTTCATCATCTTTTATAAGTGTAAAGGAGAGTAGTTTTTTGTAGATGCATGTAGTTCCATTTTTAACGACCGTCCAGTTGTTGTAGCGCTTACCTGGCACTGAAGCTCTTATTGAAAGCTTCTCTGAATGATGTCTCGAAATTACCGAAATTCCGCGGCTCCAGGTCGGCAGAATGCAGCTGCTGAATACATCTCTCAATATTCTTTACGCAGAAATAAGGATTAAAGGATAACGCGCCGCGGTTGATCAGTCCCTTTTGGGATGCGGCATGCATTCCACTTCCATTCAGAACCGCAGTAGCTTATTGAATGCGATATAACCTATGCAATGTCTTGATGTGGCCGATGTAGCTGCTTCTGTGTACTTATCCTTCCAGGAAAGGTGGTACCGATTTCTTGTTCCACGAGCGCGGAAGGCTTCGTTGGGTGAGAGCCGACTCGGGATTTGTCCCCCGGATCGCGCGCGTGATGAACGTGCCACTTGCCGCTACACCATTTCTGCCATCTGCAGAGACAACGCCGAATAGTGCAACCACTAGGGGTTAGAATCGTCATGGGCTGGTCCCTGAGAAACTAAGACGATCCCCCCCCCCCGAAAGCGACAGTTTTTGTTTTTTACAAAGCCCCTAAAAGTCCACAACTAAGAATGCCCTGTGACCATTCCTGGTTGTCAACGAGCAGGCTCCCTTTTTGAAGTCCCCGATAAGGTCTTACAATTAGGCCGGCATCAAGTTAGATTCGGGGTTTGTGCACAGGAAAGAAAATAATGCGTCCAGGTACCTATGGCTGCACTCAGACTTCGCGATCACTAGCGTCAACACGCCGCCATTGCAATAGCGCTGCAGTGCTACGGACGGGAACCCAACCATAGACCGGCGTCTATCGGCGCCGAGTCCCACTGTTGTGGGAGAGTATCGGAGAACAAGGGAGTACAAGACTTTGTTTTGAAGAGTAAAGGTCGTTGTACGCGTCATCGCGAAGTCTGAACGCAGCTTATCTTGTAGACTGTCTCCAATTTTTGGGCGTAATGCCGGTCCGACCTGACAATAGTCCACCTTCCTCAAACATTCGACACTTGATTTTACCTATTCGATTTTCAACATAAACATTATAGACCCATCCGCATCCACAAATTTTTTCTATTATTCCCTCTTTTGATAGGTGGAGGTAATATAGTGGAAAGTACAACGATTATCACGCACCCGGTCGGACTATCGCATCCCAGATGGGCCAACCAAGATATCTCTCTATCCTCCGGGAGCAGTAAATTGGTACCAGATTCATTTGGAAGGATAAAAACACTAGTCGTACATCGATTGGCGCCCGCAATTCTTTCTATAGGACCGCACCGCATCCACTAAACCAATGATTTACGCTGAAGACTTCACCCTCTTCCCTTCCTTTGAGGCTTCTGCAGCATTTTTTTCCATATTCTGTTTCGGGGAGACAACTCTGCGCATGTAGCGGACCACCATACGATTATCGCAAGCGAATGGTTCTCCCTGTAAGATGCCTGGTATCATGAACCGGCGCTATTTTTCACCATACAGGCTTTTTTTCGTGACTACATTGAGTAAGATTCACGAGTACGTAGCAAAATGTACTAGCTTGCAACTAATAACGAAATCCACAACTGTGACAGCTCTGTTTTCTCCCATCTTTCCAGAACCCATATACTTTTGCACATTTTTGAATGGTTCTACCTAATACAAGTGAAGGAAGGACGGCAGAAAGAAAGTTCGAATGCACCAAGGGAGAGAGGAAAGGACCAAAGCACTCCTATCTCGACCTCTGCAAATTTTGGACTACCGGGAGGTCGAGGGAAGTTACTGGTAATTCTCATTCCACGTTTGAGCTTCTACAGCGGGTGGTCGTCCCCGCGTCACGCGGCTGAGATGAAGGTAAGCCAGCGTTACGCCCTGTATCGGTACCGTTAAGCGATTCACAGGTTAGTAGAAATTGTCTTGAGTATTCTCCAGTTTCTCTCATTTTGTAACCTCGGCATGTTAGTTGTTTTTATTCAGTATGTTTTCTTGTGCCTCTCGAGGATGTCTTCGAAAAAGACGGTAAGTACGTCGAAACGTCAGGCCGCTAAAATAAACTGTTCCACCTGAAAACCTCGAGAGGCACAAGAAAACATACTGTTTTGAGTATTGTTGAAATATTTGAGCGAGCAGGTCTCGAAATGTTTTTCTACCTTTTCAAGTTCTGAGGTGAAGGTAAAGGTGAAGGCGCCGAAAGGTGAAGGCGCCGAAACGTAGGCCTCTGATAAAGTTACGCAATCTTGGAAAGGCTAGAAGAAATAAGAGGATCAAAGAAAGGTGGAAAAACTGTGGAGGCAAATTTTCCTCTCTTCAATCTCAACCAGACCAAAAGTTCAATTCCGGATTTGATATATTATGATGAGGTCCGAGAATAATGGTCACAGTGGTCACATAGAATAGCCAGTTAAGACTTAATTGGGTATGAGGTAAGATTCACCCACAAGAGGGTCATTTGTCCTCAGTGTGCTCAAGCCTAAGAGATCTATGTCAGATCCCTCAGTACCTGGCCAGAGCTCAAAATATCATCTATCTATCATCTATGTTCTTTCCCGCACTGAGTAAGGGAAAAGGTATTTGGGTAAGAGTATAGGAAGTGCTCAGGTTAGTCAAAAGTAGGCCGAGCTCGTGCAGACTACAAGAACGATGCGACAGGCATTCTTCCTCCATTCCGAGTCATAGGTTTCTTGGCTCTGATATGGACCCCTCTTCCGCTCTTAACCACAGCATTAGAGGGTTTTATCCTCCCAAACAAGACTCGCTATCGGACCCCGGAGCTGCTATACCCTTGGCTGGTGGTACTCGATCCATGTATCATTTGAAAGGGACCATGCTCTCTGATCCGTGGTTACCTTTTGCTGATTCATTGTATGAATTATCTTCTCTGTTACCGCACCACGTCTTGAGGTGAAGTAGCCGTAGGCAGCGCGGCTAACAAGTCTTAAACCATATGACACCAGCCCGACACCCTCTGAGCCAAATCAGCGGCCTTCCATTTTTGTGGGCGGATACGCAGACTTTTTTTTTAGAGTTCTAATTTCTAGTATATAAGCGCGTTCTCAAAAATAAGTAGGTTTCTGAGTAAACAGGCAGAAGAGGAAGTGCGACCGACACGACCCTTCATGCCTAATGAAATGTAAGAGTACGTTGAACTCAGACGGCCCTCACGGCGTCCTTTTATTTTAGAAAATGCCTCACCGTATTTCTACATTCTTCCAATACTAATTTTCGTTTTGGCTGGTGCAAGCTCAGATCGTTTACTTACTATTTACCAAAACAACTTCATCTGATAGACGCCACCTTCAGCCAGATTGGGTACTGAACCCAAACTTCTCCAAAGCAAATACGCTTTGGTGAAAATGCCGTTGAAATTAGCTCAAACCAATGAATTTCTGTTCTGTTCTATCCTCCCACTGACTGCATCGCAATTTGATGAAAAACCCACTTCCGTCACTACAGTTGTTTTGTTCAGGCTTTATGACCACAAGCAATTTTTTCTAATTGCTTTACCTCGCTACTAGTATCACAGCTCCAAACCGCATCTCTTCTGAGCTGCTTTAGCATCACTCTCGACACGAAAACATAAAAAATAATGAGGTAAAAAGGGACGAGCTGTCGACGACTCGAGCTCCTTCCTACCCTCTTTCTGAGGCCGCCTGCTCGTTTCGCACTCGCCCAGAAAGTGTAAGATACAGGTTCGAGCCCCACGTGAGATTAAGAGTTTGTAACAAAGCTTGTGATAACTTGCCGAGCACGAATTGCTGCCTAAAACAGCAGTCAAAGTAAGAAGACATTTTAGACTTGACCCTTTTCTAAGACTTCTATCATAAAATCGTGGACAGCTAGCGTATAGGGGCACGTCCTGCTGCTCGGAGACTTTCTGGGAAAATACGACTACCCTCCCCCCCCACCCCATTTTCGTCCCGTCCTCTGCTACGACCCCTTCCCCTCCCCATCCTCCAACTGTTCCAAGCCCTACGATATTTTCCCGTAAAATCCCCAGTTTTTTTTTTCAAAATACTCGACCTAGCACCACCACCTCGTTCAGCGCTGCCAAATACGTACCCCCCCCGCTGGAGATTCCCCAAAGTAGGACGTGCCATGTTTCGTACGCATTTTCTGCATGTGATCCCCGCAGCACTCTGCCAAACTTTGCGGAACTGCTGGGTACCTATGAGGTCTTAGGGTAGTATCACCTCTGTAGCCGGATAGGCACCCGAAAGTTTCGTAGATAAGTCCGCCACTGGGCAACTCCGCGCGATTTCGCGATTGCCTGCAGTGAGAACTCCGGGAAGAGCACTGTAAGTCGAAATCAGTTATTCTTTCTTGAAAAGCGTGTCCCGAGAGGCGCCAGCAGACATGATCAAGACAAACACTAAAGGTTAGATGACCGAAGTTCTGATGAAGGAGAAGTCTGGAGCGAACAACAAAAAGAGAAGGCTTTTTGTGAAAGAATTTTAACAAGCGACCCTAAAAATAGTTACGAAGTCAATACGAAGTAAAGTTTGTTTTGAAGAGAATAATAAGACAGTAGTTGCTTCGAATTCATATCAGCAAAAATGAAACTGTTAGTAAAGCGAAAAAAAAACAGAACAAAGCACAATCAAGAGCATAGAATTAGCCATTGGTCGCCTTCATACTTTGCGACACTTTGGACTACGATACAGGCGATTTGTCCTCTACTGAGTTTTGAACTCCTCGTTCAGACTCTAATCACATTTTTTTCAACATCCGTTGAGGTCCTCTTCTAAACATCCTTCGCCTCTTCACATCTTCCTTCTTGTTGTAGACTCGGTACTTTCGTTATCCGATCCTTTTTCGATCAATCAAACATCACTGTTTCTATTTGCAATCACTTCTACTTCAGATGTCTTTTCGGAATCAACTTCTTTGTGGTAAGAACTGGATCCTGATCGCAGCACCCTATTCACTGTTCGGATAGCAAAGTCGCACGAGCTTTTTCTGATGGTGGACTTATCTACGGGACTCAAGGGCAATATTCTCAAGGGAGATGTCCATAATCACGAGGCGACCCAGGGATATGTGGATGAAACGGGCTCAATTCCTTTGATCGCGCTGAATTCATGTTCTTCTCTACGCTCTCAAGTCTAAACTCGAGATCCCTGAGATCGAGTAAGCGTGGCCGCATATTTCGACTTACCCTGAAGGTGTATATGCTTCTGGTTGTCTCATATTTAAATATTCCACGAGTAACCAGTTCCGTGCCATATTCAAATGCCACGCCCACTCTGGCTCAGGGATAAGGAGTGTTCATGGCATTCTTTGACAGCAGTGACGTTACACATTTAGCATTTCACGTCACCCTGGCTCGGTATGTTTTTTCGTACATTTTGGTGCCTTAGCTGCCGCAACCTTCTATTTAACTGCGCTTTGACCTTTCGCTCCAGGACCACTACGAAAATTTCTGGTTGTCACGGAATTCCTGGTTGTCGCATGTGCCATCCACCTGCTAACTGGCATGATGCGAGGGTGCTACAGTGAGCTGGCTGAGTCAGGTCAGGAAATGTTACCAGCTTACGAGCGTTCTGTATTCGGATCTCCTCATCCATTCATACTCCCACCCCCTAACACATGCAAGGAGAGCCCACGTATGTATGTAGAGCGATTATGCTGCCTGATTCCATTTTTCGATTTGCATATGCGAGCTTTACATTCCTGGAAAGAAGACTGTTTTCAAAAGTGCTCAGACGTTCAGCATTAATGGATTTCTAGACTGGTCATGCATTTGCGTCTACACAGTCTACAGGGGGCACCAAAAAAAGACACTTTTCTTCCTTGACTTTCAAGGCAATATAAGTTACACTTTATTGAATTCTGATTGGACATTTCCACCACCATATTCAAGAGCATATTGTATACTATCATGATACTCCGCCACAGCCTTCTGGACGAGCGCCATCGAGAGATTCTGCCACGCGACCGTGATTCGGTACCTGAGTTCAGCGAGATCGTTGATTTCTCCGCCACTGTAGACCACCCTGTTGAGCTCCGCCCGAACCCGGTAATCGAGGGGTTCAGGTCAGGTGACACACTTGGATATTCCGTCTTCTTCAGGTACTCAACGCCCTTCCATTACAAGTAGGCGAGAGTTTTTCCAACGCCTTCGATTCCGTGGGAGGCACAGCAATTACTGTAGCTGTTACGACGTTCCAGAAGGTACAGGGTATATCTTCCACGAGTTTGGTCCCTGATGTAACCGTTCGCGTTCTCTTTCGTCCCGAGTCGAGTCACGAAAGAACAATATTCGGTCTTCCCATTCCAGGAACTTCCGGTCCATACCATCAAACTCGCGCCTTGGCGACTGCGTGAAGATGATGTCCTAGACCGTAGCGACGTTGTCGGAGCTGCTCGATGGTTTGGAGGTCTTCCAGATCGAGAGTACTGGTCCTCCCAGGGTAGGGGGTGCGCGCTCCGCCACAAAAGTTTTCGCAGATGTTTGGTAGGTGACGGGAATCCCAAAGACCCTCTCCAGTCAGGCTGTGATTGGAGATGACTTTATATTTTGGTTTACGTAAAGGTGAGCCTGCTCCTGCCTGTATCGAGGTTTTCCAATGCCCTTCGATTCCTGTAGCAGTACGAAGTTTCGTGGAAGGTACAGGCGATGACGTGAAGGCAGGATGTGGTTCGCCCGAAGTGTTTTTTTGGCCTCCTGTATACGCACAGAGACTTGACCTCCGAACCATGCGTGTGCTAAGGAGCAGCGCCATCTGACATCCTACATTTTCAGCCCTAGCACCATGTACGTGGACCTTGCTGCCACCCATTCAACCACGAGCAGTAATGCGTGCTCCTGCTATTTCTGCAGTATTCTCTCATCCAAATTCCATTTACGGAATCGTATGGGCGACGTTTTCGGAGCAGGAAATTCCAACGGTGACGTATAATCTTCCTCTTCGCGCGGGCTAATCTCGCTGAGACTGATACAATTAAGAATTAAGCCATGACACGATGCTAATGTTTATAGCACCACATCGTGCAATCTTATTTCCGCAGCGGTAGTGAAAGACCACCTCAACAAATTTATCACAAACAGAAGGAACGATTTGAACAATAACAAATCCACACCATTTTTGGTAAATTGCAACATAGAAAGTCTACACAATAACAAAAACAGGGAAAAGAAAACTGACAACCGGATCACTACTAGAATTGAAGTTACGGTTTTGGCTCCAACTTTTTCAGTAACTTCTGGACCTGAAAAGGAAATGAAGTGAAAGCCTGAAGGAAATTGAGCGTTGGAATATTTGGAAAACAATCAGCCATACTTCCATGAGAACGGCTACCTAAGAAACACTAGCACAACTTTGCTGATATGAACTGAATTACCTCATATAGTTTCTGCATATGACGAATAAAGTGCTCTCCAACACGACGGGCCACTTTGGTATCCGCAATACAAATCATATCCTTAAGCAACAGCAATTTAAATGCATAAGGCACGATAATTTGGCACTCTGCCTAAAATGGTAGCAGGGGTACTATAAACAAAAAAGGATAAAGTCTTCGCCGTTGATCAATCCCTTTGTGGGATGCGGCACGCATTCTACTTCCATTCAGAATCGTAGTGGCTTATTGAATGCGATGTGGCCTATGCAATGACAACCGATGTACAAGTTAGTGTTCTTATCCCCAGAAGAATCTAGTACCAATTTACAGTTCCGAGAAGGTAGAAGGTCAGCGAAAAAGCGAAGTGAAACGGTCAACAACCTGCAAAAAGCCTTCGTTCCACACGACTCAGAAAGCGATTTCGGACGAGTTTGTCGTTGGCATCGTGCCAGTAACCGCTACGTGATACGGCTGCATGTATGTACTCATATATCCATGCAGCACCGCAGCCGCTTCATATCAATCCCTTCGCTTCATATTGTACTTCGCAAATGAAGCGATACGAGCATCAGCATCGGTCGGACATTTGTGGGTGAAGGGCGCGTTGGGCCAGTATGCTGCAGCTTGATAAGGCGTACCTTCCTTGTAAAAGGCGCCACGCGGCGCCTGCTCAGGAGCGCCTAATTCTGTCCTGCTAGGCGTATTAATCCCGCACGTCATGGGGATTCATCGTGCCACTTGCCTTTGATTTAATTCGGTGCATAATAGAAACTGTGACAGAAAAGATCCGAAGCAAGGTTTCATGTACGCTCAACGTAGTACATTACGAGTACAGTCTAGAGAAGAACAAGGATAGCTCTCTCTTCTTTTTCATCGCGATCTCTGCCCTTTGCGTGAGGCTTTTGTGTTCAGCTGGCTCTCTCAACTGGTGGCTGTGTGGGATTTAATGGAACGAACTAGCAAGATTTATGTGATATCTTTTCAACGAAACGAGAAAAACTATTCCGCTATAAATTGGGCAGTATATAATTACTCCTTATTAACGACCGTCTGCCAGCAATTACAAAGTTTTTGGGCACGATGTAATTAGTCACGTAGTATGCTCCCAGCACATCTGACTTTAATTTTTCGATCTCAAAGCTCACGGTTGCTGGAATGAGACTGAAGACAAGCTTAGAAGTGTAACTGGGGAGAGTGCACTACGTGGTTAATTCGTCTTGTCCAACGGGTTCCAAGACGACGGCAAAGGATCACTTACAAGAACGAGCTTTAGATAGCATTCTCATTTTAAAGACACGACTTATCAGGCTAAATTCAGCTAATTCTTGCCATTGAACATTAACCAACCAGATCACATTAGACACTACCGCGAGTCCCGCCCAAACAGCCACGCCCTTATTCCAGCGCGGCCATGATTTTTCAAGTTACTTCTGTAACTTTTGATTACGTGATTTTTTTTCCACGTTGCCATTTCACATACAAACTAACTGAAAAAGGTTGACACCGAACTTCGACCGGAATCTGGAGAAAGAAGTTTTAGCTGCATTCCTTTCACAATTGCTCCTAAGGTCGCTTTTTCATATCCACTTTTCACACAACGACGGCACTCATGGAGGCGCATTCACGCATTGACACGCTAAGTCACTCTCCCTCCCTTAACCACGCCTATTTTGCGTTTTTCTGCATAATTTCAGGTATTATTCGAAACTTTGGCGAGTTGGGCTGCTACGGGAAGCTCGCCTGCAATGAGAAGCTCCGCCCACTTCGAAGAGACCCCGCCCAACCTCATGAAATGTCTACAACTAGCAGGTCCGAGTCTCAACTAGTAGGTTAGGGTCTCGCTCGCCACTTGGAACGAACACTGCATGTTTTCAAGTTATATACCACATATGTACAACCTGCGCAACATTCATGGTTTTATCCTCATTTTAATAGAAAAGTATCAGATGAAACTCGACCTTAAATACTAGAAAATTAGCCTAACTTTACGACCTTACGAATTTCTTCAAGATGACAACGGCAGTATTGCGCGATTTCTTGCAGACAGAGTCAGACTTCTCACGATTTTTGTCGAAGAAGGAAAACAACCGCAGTCAAAGATATTCCTTCGCCCAACTTCGCTCGAAAAAAAACAATCGTCGTCGTCTACCCAGCTGTTCCCTCACCCCACTTCCCTAACGAAAGAGTACCTCCAATGATCCTACGTAGATGTCCCCTCCTGCCATTCACATAAAACTGCGACCTTTGCGCCCACCAACCAAGGAAATGCTCCGAATATTGAACTCGCCTTCGAGACGAGCCTCGATGACTATAGGTGGCTTCGCGAGTTTCAAGCAAAATGCGGCTTGCTGCCTCATCGTTGGCAGAATAGGCTGTACACTACATCGCATTTTGAATCTCGTTTCCAAACTGGAATAGAGCTAGAAGGAGAGGCAGGGAAATTAACCCTAAAACAGTGAGTTACCTATCGCTTGCATGCAGCTCCTTATCATTACCTTCACCTCACAGTGAAGATACTTAGCACGCATGCTCCTTATCATTACCTTCACCTCACAGTGAGATATTTAGCACGGTGGGGGTGGCACTACTTACTACCTATTTTATCTCTGTTGGGTGTTATTTCATCTGTTTGGCACTTATGTTACACTCTGGGATTGGCAGAACCCGTTTTCATGCAAAGAGGACATATTTCATGAGTCTGGTCAGAGAGATGACATTAGTGATTACCTACTAGAACATTTTTACCCAATCTCAAATTGAGTCACACAAAGCTTGAAATGGCCTACCTTATCGACGTAGAAGTCAATGTCCGTATTCGGTTCATCATCGTCATTTGAAGACGCCAGTGTATCCTTTCCGAGTTCATTGACTACCATCTAATGCAACACAATTTTAAAGGAAGTCGTCTGTCAAATGCTTTCAAAAAACGTAACCTTATACGTCAGTAACTTTCCTAAGAACGAGTCGTAGTTCTATTATCGTCACATCCATGAACGATGCTAGTTTCTTCGTTGGCAAAGATGTGTATAACTTCAGGTATCCACGCAAAACCGGGAGCGCCATCTGTGCTTCAACGCCTTCAAGGAACGCCTGCGATTGGCGCAGAAGCGGCTCCTAAGCATACGACTAAGTTGCTGAACCGTCCACACTTTTTTCAAG